>CM044905.1:89050319-89319207 GCA_024500145.1 Gentiana dahurica var. dahurica
TCAGTAGGGTGGAGTCTACTGAGCTTCTGTCAGCAGGGTAACTATCAGCAGGGTGATAGTCTGCTGAGTACTGGAATACAGCAGGGTCCCACATCTGTTAATTCTGTTATGTGACAGCTATACAATGTCATTAAAAGGAGGACACGTGTAAGGGTATTTATGGCGGATCGGACAAAGATTCTGGCGGCTAGGGTTTAGGGATTTGTGCCTATAAATACAGTTGTTGTCTCATTATCCGAGTGTGTTGAAATCAGTAAAATTTCTTTGCATAATAAAATATCTCTTTTCTGCCCGTGGTTTTTTACCTCTCCCACTGAGAGATTTTCCACGTTAAATCTGTGTTCTTCTTGTTTCTGTTATCTCCTTTGATTGTTTATGTTTGATTGCTTCTGTTTCTGTTCTTGCATCCGAAGTTATCTCCATCAGTTTTATAACAAGTGGTATCAGAGAAAGGTTCCGGAGGAAAAAACAATCTGTACGATCAACTTCATCTTCACCAAGACCTTGAGCAAGGTGCTAGGATCTGTGATAAAGTTGTTATCTTTAGCAAGAAAAGATGTCAGCAGTAAACGTAAAAATCGATAAATTTACAGGAAGGAACAGTTTTGGTCTGTGGCAAATCAAGATGTGTGCACTCTTGAAACAGCAGGGTTTGTGGAATCCTTTATCCGACAAACCAAATACAGGTGCAGCAGATTATGCCAGTCTGGAAGAGAAAGCACATTCAACCATCATGTTGTGCTTATCTGATGATGTTATCACTGAGGTTGCTGAGGAAGACACCGCAGCCAGGTTGTGGAAAAAGCTTGAAAGCCTGTATATGACCAAGTCACTGACCAACAAGTTGTTGTTGAAACAGAGGTTGTTCAGTTTGAAGATGCATGAAGGGAGTCCACTGAGAGAACATCTTGACCAGCTGAACACAATATTACTTGATTTAAGGAATATTGATGTTAAAATTGAAGATGAAGATGCAGCCCTAATCCTGTTGGTGTCATTATCGGCATCATATGAAAACTTTGTGCGGTCTTTCATAGTTGGGAAGGATACAGTAGCTTTGGAGGATGTGAGGTCCGCCTTACATGCCAGGGAGCTGAGACACAAGGTCATTGGGCTAGTAGCTAGCAGCAATAGTGGAAAAGGATATGGACAGAAGAAGAAAAAGAAGTCAGGGTCCAAAGGTCCTAAGTCTACTGATGTCTGTAATTACTGTAAGGAGCAGGGACATTGGAAGTCCAATTGTCCAAGGAAGAAGAAACAGCAGGAAGGCAATTCTGGCACAGTAGCCTTGGCTACTGAGCACTCTGATGAGGATCTGGTTCTAGTTGCAGGGGATTCTACACACCACAATGATGTGTGGATACTTGATTCTGGAGCATCCTACCATATTTGTCCAAACAGAGAGTGGTTTTCTACTTATGAGCAGATAGATGGTGGTCAAATCTATATGGCCAACAGCAAGGTCTGTAAAGTTGTGGGAATTGGCTCAGTAAAGTTAAGGATAGAGGATGGTAAATTTTGTACACTGAAGGATGTAAGACATGTTCTACAGATGACCAAGAATTTGGTATCTCAGTCTACTGGACAGCAAGGGGTTCAATTTCAAGGGTGAAGGTGGACAGCTGAATGTCTTTAAAGATTCAGTTGTAGTCCTCAAAGGCATCAAGAGGGGAACCTTGTATATATTACAAGGATCTACTGTATCTGGCACTGCTGCTGTTGCATCCTCAGCAGTTCACCAGTCTCAGCAGACTCAGCTGTGGCACATGAGACTAGGTCACATGGGTGAAAGGGGTATGCAGATTCTTTCTTCAGCAGGTTTTCTTGGGGGATATAAGGTCAAGAATCTGGACTTTTGTGAACATTGTGTGTTTGGGAAGTTGCATAGAAGTAAATTCTCAGCAGGGTTGCACAATACAAAGGCAACACTTAATTATATCCATTCAGACTGCTGGGGTCCATCAAGAGTTGAGTCATTGGGTGGTCACAGATATTTTGTGTCATTCATAGATGACTATTCAAGGATGACTTGGGTGGTGATGATGAAGAACAAAAGTGATGCATTCAGTAACTTCAAGCAGTGGAAGGCCCTAGTGGAGAATCAGTTAGGCAAGAAAATCAAGAAGCTTCATACAGATAATGGTCTGGAATTCTGCTGGACGGATTTTGATTCATTTTGTGCAGCTGAGGGTATTGCCAGACATCATACTGTAAGGAATACACCTTAGCAGAATGGTGTAGCTGAAAGGATGAATCAAACTCTACTGGAGAGGGCAAGATGTATGCTTTCTCAAGATGGTTTATCAAGGAGATTTTGGGCAGAGGCTGTTAAGACAGCTTGCTACTTAATCAACAGGAGCCCTCACACAGGAATCAATCTCAAGACACCATTTGAGATGTGGTCAGGCAAGCCTGCTGACTACTCAATTCTAAGGGTTTTTGGAAGTACAGCTTACTATCATGTTAGTGAAGGGAAGTTGGAGCCAAGAGCCAAGAAGGGAGTGTTTGTGGGGTATGGTGATGGAGTGAAAGGATATAGGATTTGGTCATCAGCAAAGTCCAGAGTAATCCTCAGCAGGGACGTTGTGTTTGATGAAAATTCTATGTTAAACTCATCAGTGGGGAGGTCTACTGAGTCTGAAACCAGTGCTGAATCTGATAGTGTTGAGAAACAGGTGGAGCTTCAGGTGGAGTCTATTGATATGCAACAATCAGTGGATCCAAATCAACACTATACTGATCTGGATAATGAACCAGAATCTGATCCAAGCCAGCCTACTGAGACCTCAGTAGGGCGTCATACAAATATTGATCAGCAGAGTCTAGCTGCCAGCAGGCCTAGAAGATCTAATGTTGGGATACCTCCAAGGAGATATGGATATGATGATTTGGCTGGATATGCACTCCAAGTTGCAGAAGAAGTAGAGGTTGCTGAACCTACTACTTACAGGGAAGCAGTGACATGTACAGAAGCATCTCAGTGGCATGTTGCCATGGGAGATGAAATGGAGTCATTATTGAAAAATCAGACTTGGGAATTGGTCAAACAGCCTACTGACAAGGGAGTTGTGACTTGTAAATGGATTTTCAAGAAAAAGGAAGGAATAACAAAGGCAGAAGGGGTCAGGTATAAGGCACGTTTGGTTGCAAGAGGATTCAGTCAAAAGGAAGGGGTTGACTTTGATGAAATATTTTCACCAGTGGTCAGACACACTTCAATCAGGGTGTTACTAGCAATGGTGGCACAGCAGGATCTGGAACTTGAGCAATTGGATGTGAAAACTGCTTTTCTACATGGTGAGGTGGATAAGGAGATATACATGACACAGCCTGAGGGTTTTCAATTTCTTGGCAAAGAAAACTATGTTTGCAAGTTGAAGAAATCATTGTATGGTTTGAAGCAAGCTCCAAGGCAGTGGTATAAAAGGTTTGATAGTTTCATGCTTCAGCAGGGTTACAACAGAAGTCCTTATGACTGTTGTGTTTACTTCAGTCTGCTGAAAGATGGATCATATATCTATCTTGTTCTGTATGTGGATGACATGTTGATTGCTGCTGCAAGAAAGTCTGATGTTCAAAATCTGAAGAACCTTCTTAGTGCTGAATTTGAAATGAAGGATTTGGGTGCAGCCAAGAAAATCTTAGGGATGGAGATCTGGAGAGATAGGAGTCAGAAGAAGTTGTTCTTGTCTCAGCAGGGTTATGTGCAGAAGATATTGGCCAAGTTTGGGATGTCTGCTGCAAAACCAATAGATACTCCTATGGCATCAAATGCTCATTTGTCTGTTTATGCTTCATACCAATCAAGAGAAGGAGTATATGTCAAAAGTTCCCTATGCTAGTGCAGTTGGCGGTCTGATGTATGCCATGGTTTGCACTAGGCCTGATCTCGCTCAGGCAGTCAGTGTTGTCAGCAGGTTTATGGCTCAACCTGGAAAGGAACACCGGAAAGCTGTTAAAAGGATATTCGTGTACCGAGAGGTACAATTGATGTTGGTCTCATTTATGGAGGTGATACTGGTCTGGTCACAGGTTACTGTGATGCTGATTATGCAGGTGATGTTGACAGTAGAAAATCAATGACTGGGTATGTGTTTACATTGGGAAATGCAGTGGTCACCCGGAAAGCCACTCTTTAGGCTACAGTAGCCTTATCAACTACTCAAGCAGAATACATGGCTCTTACTGAAGCAGCTAAGGAGGGTATCTGGTTGAAGGGGCTAGTCGGTGATTTGGGGTTGCATCAGGATCAGGCTGATATATACTGTGACAGTCTAAGTGCAATATGTTTAGCCAAGGATCAGGTTCATCATGAGAGAACCAAGCATATTGATGTCGTATCATTTCTTGAGGAATGAGAAGAGGGTTGTGGTGAAGAAGATTGGCACAAAGGAGAATCCTGGCGATATGTTCACTAAACCGATTCAGCAGAGTAAGTTCCAGCTTTGTCTGGACTTACTGAATATTCAAAGCTTATAATCTGTTTCTGGAAACTTTACTGAGGGCAGATCAGTGGAGTGGATGCTGTGGAGATAGTCTGGTACAAGTACATCTGGCATTGACGAATGCATCTGGTACAAGTACATCTGGTTATGCAATCTGTTTGACTCTAGTGAGAGTTGAAGTCAAGGTGGAGATTTGTCAGTAAAGTGACTTAAACTCTACATCTGGTGGAACCAATCTGAAGACTCAGCTGTGTGATGGACAGCTGAGAAGTGTATTCAATTATGTGCGTCAGTAGGGTGGAGTCTACTGAGCTTCTGTCAGCAGGGTAACTATCAGCAGGGTGATAGTCTGCTGAGTACTGGAATACAGCAGGGTCCCACATCTGTTAATTCTGTTATGTGACAGCTATACAGTGTCATTAAAAGGAGGACACGTGTAATGGTATTTATGGCAGATCAGACAAAGATTCCTGGCAGCTAGGGTTTAGGGATTTGTGCCTATAAATACAGTTGTTGTCTCATTATCCGAGTGTGTTGAAATCTGTAAAATTAAGTGCATAATAAAATATCTCTTTTCTGCCCGTGGTTTTTTACCTCTCCCACTGAGAGGTTTTCCACGTTAAATCGGTGTTCTTCTTGTTTCTGTTATCTCCTTTGATTGTTTATGTTTGATTGCTTCTGTTTCTGTTTCTTGCATCTGAAGTTATCTCCATCAGTTTTATAAGACATAATAGCGATTTGTCTTTATTGTTGGATTGAAGGGAGATCAAATTGATGGAGGGGCTTGATTAGTCTTTGGAAATGGAATCCTTAGAAAGAGAAATCTGGTACAGACCATGCCTAAGAACCCCTATATACAACAACGTCCATATAGCATAACAACGTTTGTCATCAAATTCAACACTAATATGATAAGTCATTAGTTGATTGGACCTAGTTAGCATTTTAGTCATGTCTTTTCTTTGGTTGAAATGTACATATACAGATGATCTTTGAAGCATACAACATATATGTATGAAACGATTGTAGAAAAAGCGCACTTGGCTTTGGAGAAGTCGATATTCACAGTTTCTGTAAAAATTTGAGGTTCTGTTGAAGTATATTTAACAAGCAAAAACAAAGCTTCTGCAAGATCCGAAAGGGCCGAACCAAAAAAAAAAACGAGTTTTTAATTTAGAACCCCTTTTAAGTCTCTCAGTCAACCACAAATATCAAATCAGATTAACGTAAAACTGGATAAACAGTCCCTTTTATCTCATGATTTTTTTGCACTTTTATTGGATATAAAAAGTTGTTCCAAGTGCAGCCTTTTGTTCTTATTAATCGAATACCGCGCCATAAGAATTTCTCAAGGAAAAAACTCCCAATTCAGAAGTTTCTATCATCCACAGGTCCAAATCTTATAAAAGTTATTTGACTAAACATGACAGTGAAATTGTCCCGAGGAACATAACCCAAGCTTCGGATAATCCAAACTAAAAGAGGGATGTTCGTGAAGAAATGAATGCTCTTAAGGATAACAAAACATGGGAAACTGTGTCTTGTCCCGAGGGTGTAAAACTAGAATAGGGTTGTTCATGAAGAAGTGAAAGAATTTTAACTCGCCACGAAGCACTTACCATGAAAAGCCCTTGAAATAAGCCAGAAATAAAATATCAAAGATCAACCCACTCATCAAGCCCTTTGGAACTAATCAAAACATTTGAATCTATCTGCTTGTCAAATTTCCTTTTCCGCCGAGCTTCGAATTCTTGGAATCCATCCACCGAGAGGAAAATGGTTTGTTGGTCCTTACATACTTCGAAAAGCTTTACACTTTAAGCTTCATTTCTACTAAAATGATCCCATTTTACAATATAAACAAGAGTTTGCACTGTTGAAATTGGTCCATTGAAATGGGATTTCCATGGAGAGAAATATTTTGTAAACTTTTGCAATCTTTCAACAAATTTGGAGGTATCTAAATAAAACAATGTAGTAAATTTAGAGCCTAAATCACAATACATCACAGACTGGCAATCTATTGGGTCAGCAAAGCAATGTGTTGTTGCTGAGTCTGGGGCAAAATTAGGATTGTAGTCCTCCAACTTGGTCTATTTTGGAATTTAGTCCTGCTCCTGCTCCGGTGAGGGAAATGGTCCTCTAAGTTTGCTTTTTTTTTTTTGAATTTTAGTCTATCCGCCAGAAATAGCTGATTGACCACCGGAATTTTTAAAAATAGTCCTCTAACTAGGCTTCCACGTAAGCGTTTTTTAAAGATTCCGGTGTCCAATCAGCTATTTCCGGCGGATAGGACTAAAATCCAGAGAAAAAAAAAAACCAACTTAGAGGACCATTTTCCTCACGGGAGCAAGAGCAGGACTAAAATCCAAAATAGGCCAAGTTAGAGGACTAAAATCCTAATTTTGCCTTGAGTCTGGTGTTCGGCTAAAGGGTAGTCTGCCGGTGCTGAGTTGGTTTTCAATATTACTTGAAACACATGTCTGCATGGGTTTTTCGGTTTTGATTAAGTTACTTCTGGGATATTTCGGTCATTGTCTGGCTTGGATGTTAAGGCGGTTAGGGTTTGATTCCCCAGGCCTATAAATACCAACTGTATTGTAACATATGTGCATTGCAATCTATGTAACCTTTTGTGAATAATAAAACATCATCGTTTGTCCTTGGAGTAGTCGACTCATTGTCGGAAACCACGTTAGCTTGGAAAGAATGGAAGGCAAACATGTTGGCTGCAAATGCTTAAGTTTTGGGAAGATAGAATTGGTTTTATTGTAGCGGTATTTCAGTCCTGCTTTTTAGATAGGCTTTTTGGGCGTGGTATTTTTTTGTGGTGTTGCTAGTTCATTTGGTTGATTACTTATGATGCTGTTAATTTTATCGGATGGTTGGTTTTTTTCCCGTTACTTTGGTTTCCTCTTGTAACTTTATTTTTAACATATGGATGATATATAAAAGTTTATTGGTTGTTCAAAAAATATGTGCTCTTCATTTCTTTTTGTGCTTGTTTGATTGTTTAAATATCTGTTCTTCTCATAATCACCATCAATTTCTGACGATCCGTTATAACAGTGCAAACGTGAGGATCCAGATCATCTTAATCGATTAAGTGGTTTTGAAAAGCATTGTCAAACAGTCTTAAACTAACTATCATTCAAAGTATTAAGAACAGGTGTTGAATTGTCACAAGAGACTTAGTTTTGGTTATTAGGTTGGGGTAAATCACCAAACTCAATCTTGACTCCATTGAGTTCGGTGATCATTAAGCAACATAAAATTTTACACCGTGTCAAATCTCATGGCTAGTCCATTATATTCCATCAAATGAAATATATTATATTCCTTCTTTCAAATGATTTTCTATATTTTCAAATATAAAGAAGCAAAAAAAAATAATAATAAAAAAACACCAAAGAGAAAGTGACTAGTATTAATAGTAATAGTACTCGAAGAAGAGCCACATTACAGTTGAACAAGATCGCATGCACAAAACAAAAACAAAAACAAGTGTCAAAACAACAAACATTTCCCAGGGTTTGTTGACAATGGTTTTATTTATTAGCTAATTAAAAGGTAAATACTTGACTCGAAATATTCAAGAACACATACGCGATGAAATCGCCAGCATGAATCCAAGGGGAAATTCGCCATAAAATGATCGAAATGCGTATCAAAATCCACACATGAATGAATCTATGACTCCTCGGATTCACATTCATCAATACAAAGACAACCTTCAGAAGCTGGGCAATAATTCTCAGCCGTTTCATCGTCGCACTGATAATTAGGATTGTTGCAAACATTTAGTAAGACCTTGCTCAAAGGTACTGCATTTGGCCGTCCAGCTGCTAACCCCACTTCAGCTGCATGCAATTAATTCAGATAATTATCGGTCAAGAAAAACAAGAAACATCATATCGGAAGGACACTGTTAATAGCACCACAGCGAAATTCGACATTCGACTCTAAAGGGGTATGTTCGACCTCTGTAAATTGCCCGACTGCCCGAGTAACAATGCCCTTACGAGAATTGTACATTTGTACTAATTCTTTCTATAAGAAAAAAACATAAGAAATATGTGAATGTAAGAAGTTTAATTACCGGAAACAAAGAACAACAACAAGAGAAGAGATCTCCAGAAAACAATTTTCCCCATCTGTTTAGAGAACTTTGATGCAACCATGCACTACTTGTGTTAATTTGTGAAGAAGTGTAACCTAAACATGTCATATTTATAGGTAAATATGGTTTTGCATGCTTTGCCAATGAAAAAAACTAAATATGCCGTCTTTTTCAACAAAGATACTGCACGTCAATTGTCATGCATGTACATTCCAGACAATCTTTGAGAAATTAGGAAATCAGGCCCGTAGGATTCAATATTATTTTTGTCTAGTCAAACATGACATTCTTTTTCAAGTACCCCGTGAAAATTTTCACGGGCTCAAAACAAGGATCGCAGAAAATGGAGAACACTAAATTCATGTTAATGAATCGATTGAATTCCTTTTTCGGTTAAAAATCATGAGATTTAGAAGGAATTGTTTAAGTTTTTTAGTACAAGTCGCTAGACCTAAAAAAATTATTGAGCTCTATAGAGGCCTGATTTTCATATTTTGTCCTTTGTGATCATTCTCCTTAGAAACTATCATTCAGATAATCAATCATAAGACGCAGTCATAAGCATATCTTAGTGATGAAAAAACAGGGGTGCTAGAGTGACACAGTGTTTTTTAGTTGGGTATGGAAGTTCGATCCCCTATACGTACCGACTACTCTCAGCAAAAAAAAACATGTGTATAAAAAGTCTCTCGCAAACTAAACCATTGAGGCATACTGTTGGGAGAGAATGTCCACACTCCTGAATATATAAGGAAATATAGTAGCACATTTATTATCATCAATTGGTTTTAGTACAACGGTAAGCGCTTGATCCTAACATGATATCGGAGCCAGAGGTCATGAGATCGAACCCTGGTTGGAACATTATTTTAAAAAAATTGTGCAAGTGTTGGGACAGTTTAAAAAAAATTGTGCAAGTGTTGGGACAGACTGCCAACACTTGAGGGGGTGTTGGGAGAGATAGCCACACTCTTGATCCTAACACATACTAATCGATTTATATCGTCCACAAAACTCTAAAAACATGACGGTGGAGGCCCCTTGGATTGGAGTTCAACATTCTTCTTTTTTAACAATGATATGTGACACCACATTCCAAGAATGGAGCCATTTCCCGGAAACGAGTGTTTGCCATGTATACAATTTCATCAACCACTGCGTAAGTTGTCATATATATATCATAGGCCACAAATACGTAAGGAAAAAAAAAAAAAGAATAAAGAATTGGCTCGAGAAAGAAATAATTGATATTCAAATAACCATTGCTGCAATCTAATCCCAAATCCAAAGACAACATCTCAATGTATACACAATAAACTAGTGTAGAAATAAACCTAAGAGTGAAAAGGGGGAAATTCAACCTAAGGGAAGTAAAGAGGGTATGAGGAAGAAGCTCTAGGTAAAGTGTAGTGTGAGAAGTATATCTCAAAATCTGTGCAAAGCTTCTATTTATATGTGCCCAAAACTGTACTTGAAAACTGCTGAATGCGCACACATTCCACTTTAATGCGCACGCATTGCCCGGTGTCCTCTAAGGAAATCTTGATCCTGCTGAACTGCACGCATTGCCATACATGCGTACGCATTGAGCGTCTTATCCCCAATTCCTTAACTTGCTGCTGCTCTTGGGATGCGTACGCATTGTTCCTACATCCGCACGCATTGTTCCCGCCCTTTTCAAGGCTGAGCATCCTGAATCAGCGATGCGTATGCATTACACATGAGAATGTGCACGCATTAGCTACATTCCTCCAAATCTTTACATCATGTATCATGGATACGTACGCATCGCCTTGCATGCATACGCATTGCCTGCTGCACCCTCTAAACTTCACTATTTCTTGACTTTTCCATCCCCGAACCTCGGTCTTGCCTTCATGAGCTCAATGTATTACCTTCCAGGCTTACGAACACCTATATCCTGCGTCATGACATCTAAACACATACCAAGCATAACTCCGCAAGATAAATAGGACTCGAAAAGGCTAAAAACACCGTAAAATGACAAGGTTTACCATCTATATGATGGTTTACCTCAAAGTGAGCGTACTATGTGTTTTCTCCCTTAACAGGGCATAGAAGTACCGGAATGAGCTAAAAGTGCCGTAAACGAGGGTTAAAACATGCACCGGAGCATAGAAAAGTTGACTCTCATCAGTCCGCTACTAAGAGGTAGCCTTCACCGCCTGTCACGGTGTGACATTTCTGTCTGGTAGCCTCTTTTGATACTAATTGTAACGCCCCAATCTGACAGGGCTACTTAATGAATCTGGTAACTACTTAGACCCATCGTCCTCGATTAGTAGATTAAGTGTATCATGTATATAGTATGTAAAATACAAATATTTTATTAACCGAATCTGACACAACTATATTTTGTACGAATTTGTGCTTTGTTCTTCCAGTTTTTTCCGTTTTCTTATCTATTTATTGTTATTTTTACCTAATGGTAGCCCCGCAGCATATCATAAAATGAGTTTTATTTTCATTAAATGTGTTTGCAATGTAACCATATTTTCAAATATTTGTATTTTTATTACTTTCATAGGATCAGAAATTTTGTTTTTTAGTTAAGACTTGATTTATTCTGGCCGGCTGTTGTTAACATTTGCCTCTACAAGTATCTGCAAAATGTTGTCTGTATTCATTGAGAATCGATTTGTTCGGCATTGATGTGTATGATTGACCTAATTTAATGTTTCAACAACGAAGTTTTGATTTTGCCGGTTTTTTTTCCCTATAATTGAAGATAAATTTAATTGTTTTGAAAGAACGCATGAGTAGTTAATAATTACCGGGTTTGGAGTTACATATATACGGCATTAGCAAAGATTTACTTTAAGAATGGAGATCACTAGTTCGGTTTCTTCCGAGGCGTCATGTTGAAAGAGTTTTTGGTCAGGCCTTAACCTTGAGTAAGAGTCAGACTCTGCAGGCACGATCCAGACTGAACTCCGGACACAATGAGGGTTTTAATAATAAAAAAATACCTTAAGATACAATTTTTTATAAAGATTAAGGGTTAACCCTTAAGATTTTGGGTTTCCATTCCGTAAGGCTAATGTGTTGGGTTAATAAAAGAAGTATTCTCTCTGTCCCAAAATATAGAGCCTTTTGGTT
The DNA here is from genome assembly GCA_024500145.1 of Gentiana dahurica var. dahurica. Taxonomy (NCBI): domain Eukaryota; kingdom Viridiplantae; phylum Streptophyta; class Magnoliopsida; order Gentianales; family Gentianaceae; genus Gentiana; species Gentiana dahurica. The sequence continues at coordinate 89,062,005 of CM044905.1, forward strand.
TTTTAAAGTTTTTCCATATTATAAAGCATTCTCACATCCTAATACAATATTAAAAACATTGTTTCCACTTTTACATTAAAACAATACAATATTATTGACCACTTCTAGAAAACGATTCAATACTTTACCTCGAAATGTTAAAAAGTAACGCATTTATATGGTTTCTTAAATTGTGTGAAATTTCTAAAACCCCTATATTACGGGGCGGAGGGAGTAATAATTAGAATTGAGTTGTGAGCCTGAAAAACTTCTAAGTTTGAGATTTCTTATTCCTTAATTTGCTCTTTGCAGGTATTGTGTTGATATCCGTTGCGATTCTTGTGCCCACTTTGTCCATATAAAATTACAGAGAACGACCTACTACATGTCTCCAATAAGCTGCATGGAGTTGAAGAGGGCTCTAATTCATGATCCAGAAACCAAGGTTTCACGGCTTTCTTTTGTGTTTTGCTTTATTTGTAAGAAGAATGATGGAGGTACCGACACCATTCGCACAATTTTGTACCGGCTCTATCTCCAACCATACAAATAGTTATTAAAGAGAGAGAGAGGGTATCTGAACCATTCAAAACACTGTTTCGGGGGATGGGTCGGTGAGTTTTTCGGTTCCAATATCATTTGGTAGCAACAAATATGTAGCAATTAACAAGCGGTTACAATATCATTTATTTCAACTAGACTCTATCATATCTCTCACTTGAATATCATATTTATCTATTCTTTAATTATGATCTACCTTCCATCAGCTTAAGCTTTTAAAAAAGATGGTAGTTTTACATTTTACCAGAGCAGGAGGTCTTGGAGTTCAAACCTCGTTCCAAGACCCAAACAAACAAAAACAAATGTTGGTCTCTCTAAAAATATAATAGGCCCACATTTGAAGGGCGTGTTGAATATATAAATAGTTAATTATCTATCTTCTCATCAGCTTAATCTTTTAGGAGGGAGGTAGTTCAACACGCCACACCACAAGTGGGGCAATTAACACCCTTCTCTGCCGTCTTGTTGGAGATTTTTTAATAATATTATATCCTTTGATGTTCAAACTAATATACAAAAGTTGTTTTAATTGTAAGAACAACAATTGTGAATTGGAATATTTTGGCCAAATTTCTCTTTTGACAATAAATTATAAATGTCTCCATGCTAGAAACAAAGGTGCGCCGGCTTTTTGTTTTTTGTTTTTTATATGTATATTTCTTATATCCTCTCTCACACACACTAGGAGTGTGTAGGTGTGAGTTGGATTAATTATGACCATCCACTTGGTATGACCTGAAAATACATGTTGCACAATAACTCTTCTTGCAGTTGCACCCCTAGCTTGGCTGTACATAGGTCCGCCTCTGGATATGGTTATTGTCTGTGCATTCTCTTATATTAAAACACTATGTTGATGTTGATGTTACTTGTATGGAACATTGTCTATTGTGTCTTTGATGATGAGCGGCTGGGTGTTTCCGAAAGTAGTCACATTGGGTGTTGAGTTACTTTCTCTGTTAAAAGCAACATGGTATCAGAACATAAGATCTTGAGTTCAAACCCCGCAGCAAACACATTCTTTTCAAATCAAGCGAGGGTCTTAATAAAAGACAGTGGTGGACCCTGAAAAAATCCTATCAGCAGAACAAGTTCAAAGATCTAGTGGGGACATTAATAGTGTTTTTACATTTTTAACCAACAAAATTACATCATTTTTTGGATCTCAATGGAGGCATTGGCCCCACCCTTGAAGCTTTCAGTCCGCCCACTAATAAAAGACCGACACTTGAGTGACATGTAACGCGTGTTAAGATTGCTACAAGAAAAACAAACTTTTACTATACTAGCTTATACCACACAAAAAAAAAAAAAAAAATTTGAAAAAAAAATGGAAGGCAAACCTGTTGGCTGCAGCTGCTTAAGTTTTGGGAAGATAGAATTGGTATTTCAGTCCTGCTTTTTAGATCGGCTTTTTGGGCGTGGTATTTTTTGTGGTGTGGCTAGTTGATTTAGTTGATTACTTATGATGCTGTTAATTTTATCGGATGGTTGGCTTTTTACCGTTACTTTGGTTTCCTCTTGTAACTTTATTTTTAACATATGGATGATATATAAAAGTTTCTTGGTTGTTTGAAAAAAAAAAGTGTTCTTCCTTTCTTTCTGCACTTGTTTGATTGTTTATATATCTGTTCTTCTCACAATCACCATCAATTCCTGACGATTCATTATAACAGTGCAAACGTGAGGATCCAGATCATCTTAAGCTATTAAGTGGTTTTGAAAAGCATTGTCAAACAGTCTTAAACTAACTATCATTCATAGTATTAAGAACAAGTGTTGAATTGTGTTAATAAACAGGCTAACCCGGTCACAAGACTTAGTTTTGGTTATTAGGTCGGGGTAAATCACCAAACTCAATCTTGACTCTATTGAGTTTGGTGGTCATTAACCAACGTAACGTGTCAAATCTCAATGGCTAGTCCATAATATTCCATCAAATGAAATATATTATATTCCTTCCTTCAAATGATTTTCTATATTTTCAAATATAAAGATGTCAAAAAAAAAAAAAAAAAAGTGACTAATATTAATAGTAATAGTACTCGAAGAAGAAACACATTACAGTTGAACAAGATCTCAGCACAAAACAAAAACAAAAACAAGTGTCACAACAACAAACATTCCCAGGGTTTGTTGACAATGGCTTTATTTATTAGCAAATTAAAAGGTAAATACTTGACTTGAAATATTCAAGAACACATACGCGATGAAATCGCCAGCATGAATCCAAGGGGAAATTCGCCATAAAATGATCGAAATGCGTATCAAAATCCACACATGAATGAATCTATGACTCCTCGGATTCACATTCAGGAACACAAATGCAACCTTCAGTAGCTGGGCAATAATCCTTAGCCGTGGGATCGTCGCACTGATGATTAGGATTGTCGCAAATATTTAGTAAAACCTTGCTCAAAGGTACGGCATTGGGCCGTCCTTCTGCTAACCCCACTTCAGCTGCATGCAATTAATTCAGATAATTATCAGTCAAGAAAAACAAGAAACATCATATCAGAAGGACACCGTTAATAGCACCACAACGAAATTCGACATTCGACTCTGAAGGGGTTGAAAACATAGTTCGACAACTGTAAAATCAAAATTTACACGAAGTGCATGTTAAAGTGTATAACATGTTAATTATCCGTCTCCCCATCAGCTTAAGCTTTTGGGAGAAATGATAGTTTAACATTGTATCGGAGCCTGGTTAATTATGGGATCGAACACCTGGTGTGAACATTACTTTCCTCCATTTATATTGTGCAAATGTAGGGAGAGGTTGCACACACTTAAAGAGCGTGTTAAAGAATATAACATGTTAATTATCTGTCTACCCATCAGGTTAAGATTTCGGGAAAGATGGTAGTTCAACAGTGCATGTGGTACCCGAGCAAATCGACCGTGGTGCTATTAACAATGCCCTTTTGAGAATTGTACATTTGTACTTATTATTTGTATAAGGAAAAAACATAATGTGAATGCAAGAAGTTTAATTACTGGAAACAAATGTTGAACAACACAGAAGCAAGTGGCTGTTTTTTGGTTAAAGCATTTTGTCGAACACTCTAGAAGAAAAGCGGTTACAAAGTAGTTAAAGCAGTTACAACAGATTGGATGCAGACTGGACTTCTGTGCTGTATAAATATGATCATTAGGATCTAATGTGGTTAAGTTTTTTAGTTCAACTTTTCATTTCCGTGAATAAAATGCAAACTTCCTCTTCTCCAACTGTTTCCCGCCTTTTCTATATTCAAACTTGAAAGCTTGATATTCATCAATGGAGTCTTGATTATTGCTCCTTTTCTTATTCAATTGAAGTTCTTATTTCTTTAAATTGAGATTCAACATGGTATCGAGCAATACGCTTAATTCCGCCGGTTTTCCATTTCATTTCTATCTTCTTTCATTTGTATCTTGTTCTTGGAGTTGCCATGGCTAATCAAGGAGCTGGTCCGTGAATCACCCAAGCAATTCAGATAATCCGAGTCTGGTATTGGTGCAGCCTCTATTGAAAGGAACAGAGAATTTCCACCATTGGAGGAGAGCAATTTCTAAGGCTTTGTCTTCAAGAGGCAAATTGTCTTTTATCAATGGTTCAACTACTATGCCGCCAGAAGATGATCCAGGTTTTGAACATTGGATGCAATTAAATGATTTAGTTACTTCTTGGCTTATTAATTCAATGTTGCCTAATATTTCCGAAAGTGTTATGTACTTTGACACGGCTAGAGAGATTTGGTTAGACCTTCAAGATAGATTTGGTAGAGGTGATGCTTATCGGTTATCGAATCTTGAGGAAGAAATTGAAAGAGTTAAGCAAGGAACGTTGACAGTGACTGAATATTTCACAAAATTAAAGTCACTTTGGGATCAATATCTGGTTTTAAAACCAATTCCTCCTTGTACTTGTGCTGCTTTACCATTGATTAGAGAGCATTATGCCAATTCTTATACAACTAGATTTCTAAAGGGTTTGAATGGCAATTTTGGAGCGGTTAAGTCACAAGTCCCGATGACTAGGCCCCTTCCGGATGTCAAAACAGCCTTTGTAATGGCCCTCAATCATGAAGAATAGATGAATTATTCAAATTCTGGTTCTGAATCTATTTTGTTGGCTGTGAATGGTCAAAAGGATCTTGATAGTAATGCTGTAGTTAATCCAAGATTTGGTGCACAGGGCAGGGGACAAGGAAGGGGTTCTGGAACTTTTTCTGGAACTTGTTTTCCTGGAACTGGTAGAGGGAATTACAAGAAACCTCATTGTGTATATTGTGGCAAGGAAGGTCATACCGTTGAGAAGTGTTACAAGAAATTTGGGTTTCCACCAAATTTTAAGAATGCTGGCAGGGGTTATAATGGAGCTGTGGCTAACAATGTTAATTTTGATCAAGGTTTAGAAGAACAAGATCTTGCAGGCACATCTGGTGTTCATCAGGATGCTATTCAAGCACCAGGTGATACATCAATAACAAAGTCTCAGTATGATCATCTGTTATCCTTGATTCAAGGATTGCAGTCCCGAAACAATCACTGCAACTCTGTAGTAATGAATGCTGATGTTTCCGCTAATTCATCAGGTATCAGGGGCAGTAGTCATCACTGGATTGTAGATTCAGGGGCTACTGACCATATAACTTTTGATCTAAATAATATGTTTGATGTTCATGTTACTCAAGGCATATATGTCAATCTGCCAAATGGTTCTCATGTTAATGTCACACACATAGGGAAAGTCAGATTGAACACACACATTACTTTAAAGAATGTATTCTGCATTCCATCATTTACTTATAACCTGGTTTCAGTGAGGAAATTAGTTAATGATAGTCAGCTTTCAGTTGTTTTTGGTACTGACAAGTGTGTGATGCAGGACCTACAAACTTTGAGGAAGATTGGTACATTTGAATTACAGGGTGGATTGCACATTTTCTATCACAAGTCCGATCAGGATTCAAGTGCTTATTTGCTTAAATCTCAAACTTTGTGTAATGCTTGTAATTTTTCTGATTCTCTTTTATGGCATTTTAGACTAGGTCATCCATCTATGGAAAGAATGAAGTCTTTGAAACTACTGGATTCTAGAGCTGCCTGTACACAATTGTGTTGTATGCCCTTTGGCAAAACAGAAGAAGTTAAAGTTTCTTGTTAGTACATCCTCTACTATGTCTGCTTTTGATTTGATTCATGTTGACATTTGGGGACCAAATAGAGTTCCTTCTGTAGATGGTGAATACTATTTTCCGTCTATAGTAGATGATCATAGTAGATTCACTTGGGTTTTTCTAATGAAATGCAAAAGTGAGGCAAATTCATTGTTACAATCTTTCTGCATTTATGTGCAAAATCATTTTGATAGATGTGTGAAAACAATCAGATCTGATCATGGTGCAGAATTTAGTATGAAGCCTTTTTATAGACAGAAAGGGATTGTGCATCAAAAGGCTTGTGTTAGGACACCCCAACAAAATGGTTTGATTGAAAGGAATCACCAACATATCTTGAATGTTGCTAGGGCTTTGAAGTTTCAATCCAACATTCCTTTAGGCTACTGGGGTCACTGCATTTCTCATGCTGTATATTTGATCAATTTGACTCCTACTCCTCTATTAAAAAACAAAACACCTTTTGAAATATTACATGGAACAGATCCCGATTTTAACATGCTAAAGGTGTTTGGATGTTTATGTTTTGTTTCTACTCCTGTTCAAGGAAGAGGAAAATTTGATGCTAGAAGCAAGCAGTGTGTTTTTCTAGGTTTTGAACCTAATATTAAAGGTTATAAGGTACTGGACTTGGAAACTAGAAATATCTCGGTTTCCAGAGATGTAATTTTTCATGAAAATGCTTTTCCCTTCATGAGTTTTCCTGATGCAGATGATCCATGCATGCCTTTGCCCCTATTATTTGATGTTGACAATACTCATAATGTACCACCATCATTCACTACATCACAATCATCTGATCATGACACCGATCATGACACTCATCATGACACCGATCATGTTATCGCACCAAATAATACTAATGCCGATTTACAAAATCACGGAAGATCAACCGGAAACAGAACTACACCTTCTTATTTGAATGATTATGTTTGCACTAACAATGTTACAAGGACCTCACCTTACACTCTTGACACTGTTATGTCTTATACTAATATCTCATCTACTTATCAAAGTTTTATAGGCAATATCGGTGAAGATAGAGAACCTAATACCTTCAATGAAGCAGTGACAGATCCAAAGTGGCAACAAGCAATGGACTTGGAGCTACAAGCTTTAGAGAAAACAAACACCTGGACTCTAGTTCCACAACCAAGCAATGTAAAACCCATAGGCTGCAAATGGGTATACAGAATAAAAAGGAAATCAGATGGATCAATAGAAAGATACAAGGCAAGACTAGTTGCAAAGGGCTTTACACAAACAGAAGGCATAGATTTCCTTGAGACTTTCTCTCCAGTAGCAAAACAGACAACAATAAGACTTTTCATGGCATTGGCAGCTCAGAAAGGTTGGTTGTTACATCAATTAGATGTAAACAATGCTTTTCTTCATGGTGATCTAGATGAAGTAGTATACATGAGGCCACCACCAGGGCTACAAGCAAAGGGTTTAGTTTGTAAGCTGAACAGATCTCTATATGGATTAAGGCAAGCAAGCAGACAATGGAATGCCAAGTTAACTCAAAAACTTCTTGAAGATGGTTACAGGCAATCACAAAATGACCACAGTCTCTTTACCAAAGGATCTGGGGACAACTTCATAGCTTTATTAGTTTATGTTGATGACATCATAGTAGGCAGTCTCCAAATAATGTAAATTCAACATTTGAAAGATCTTCTACACAAGGCTTTCACTATCAAGGATCTAGGTGCATTGAAGTACTTCCTAGGTTTTGAAGTAGCAAGGTCCAAACAAGGCATAGTCATTAACCGGAGGAAGTATTGCCTTGATCTTCTCAGACATTTTGATTTCCAAGACTGTAAACCGGTTTCTACACCTATGGATACATCAAGAAACCTAACTTCAATTGAAGCACCTGCATTAGAGTCAAATACATACTACAGAAGTTTAGTTGGCAAGCTTCTTTATCTGTCAAACACTAGACCGGACATAGCATTTCCTGTACAGCAACTTAGCCAGTTTTTGGATTGTCCTAATGAAGCTCATTTACAGGCTGCACACAGATTGCTTAGATTTTTAAAATCATGTCCAGGAAAGGGCCTATTGTTTCCTAGCAAGGGTAATATTAAGCTAAAGGCCTTCAGTGATGCAGATTAGGCGGGATGCACTAAAACAAGAAGGTCAGTCACCGGTTATCTGGTATATCTAGGAGATGCCTTGATCTCTTGGAAGTCAAAGAAGCAACCTACAGTCTCTAGGAGTTCAAGTGAAGCAGAATACAGGGCAATGGCTGTTACAACTTGTGAAATTCAGTGGTTAATCTATCTACTCAAGGACTTCCAGATTGTTTACAAAGACATTGTTCCCTTGTATTGTGATAGCAAAAGTGCCCTTGATATTGTGGAAAATCCTGTTTTCCATGAAAGAACAAAGCACATAGAGATCGATTGTCATTTTGTAAGGGAAAAATACATGGCAAAAGTCCTAAATCCACTTCCCATTAACACCAAAGACCAACCTGCTGACATTTTAACAAAACCTGTTGATAAAGCTACATTCACAAGACTACTGCAGGCTTATCCTTTGAAAGATTTGTATGCAATCCAGCATTCAAACCAGTGTTGAACAACACGAAGCAAGTGGCTGTTTTTGGCAAGCTTTGAATATGATTTCATCAACCATATTCAAGCTTGAGGGGGGGTGTTGAACAACACAGAAGCAAGTGGCTGTTTTTGGTTAAAGCATTTCGTCGAACACTCTAGAAGAAAAGCGGTTACAAAGTAGTTAAAGCAGTTACAACAGATTGGATGCAGACTGGACTTCTGTGCAGTATAAATATGATCATTAGGATCTAATGTGGTTAAGTTTTTTAGTTCAACTTTTCATTTCTGTGAATAAAATGCAAACTTCCTCTTCTCCAACTGTTTTCCGCCTTTTCTATATTCAAACTTGAAAGCTTGATATTCATCAATGGAGTCTTGATTATTGCTCCTTTTCTTATTCAATTGAAGTTCTTATTTCTTTAAATTGAGATTCAACAACAAAGAGCAACAACAAGAGAAGAGATCTCCAGAAAACCATTTTCCCCATCTTTTTAGAGAACTTTGATGCAATCATGCACTACTTGTGTTAATTTGTGAAGAAGAGTTCCCTAAACATTTCATATTTATAGGAAAATATGGTTTTGCTTTGCCAATGTAAAAAATAAAGGGGGAATTGAAAATTTATACCTTTGGGTAAAAATAGTGTTTTTTTATATACCCTTATTTTTAAGTCTTATAAGCATAACCCTCAGTAGGACGGGCAATTTGACATTCAGGACGGGATATAATGTCATGATGACGAGTTATTTTCATTGAGGTCGGACTATAATAACACGTCCTCGGTAAATTTTCTCACTCGGTCGTTCTAAAAAAACCCGTCCTGAAATTTTTATTTATTTATTTTTTTTGTAGCAATTGTACGACATTTTTTTTTGTGTGGCAATTGTCCGACATTTTCATTATCAATATAATGAAAATATGTAATGACATTGCTCACTTATGTTACTGGCATCATATTTGTCATGAATTATATACGACCGCCACCTGTGCTGCAGCTAGAGGTTTATCAACCGGCTTTTGCTCCGGAGGATTCCGGCAAATCGGGCAACTGGGATGAATCCTCAACCAAGGATCAACACATTTTAGGTGAAAAAAGTGACACATTCCGGCAACAATCAATCTAATAAAATCCGTTTCCGTATACTCCTGAAAACAAATTGAACAGCCGGAGGAACCACCTTTATGACTTTTAATCTTGGAATACAAGAACGTCGGAAATGATTGGATAGTTGATTCATCAAGCCCATTATAAATTTCACCGGAATCAGTAGAATAATCTGAGCTGCGCCTCCGCCGGGAAGGAGGGCCGGAGTGGGGGTTACCGTCATTGGCTTTAAGACATTTGTATATGCATTACAATTAATGTATATGTGATGGCTATGAGGATTATGAGGATACCCAAGTAGATTCCGATCTGGTGACTTGTGAGTGGATGGTTGCTTGCCGGTGAACGTAATCTTTGCCGGCGGCTTCCGAACTGGGGCTAAATTACAATTTTAGTCCTCTAACTAGCCTGTTTTTCGATTTTGGTCCTATTTTTTCTCCGGCGACAATTTTAGTCCTGTAAGTGGTCTATTTTTTACAAAAATAGTCCTGAATGCCGGAAAGACCACTTACAGGACTAAAATTGGTATTTTCCGGCGACAATTTTAGTCCTGTAAGTGGTCTTTCCGGCGACAATTTTAGTCCTGTAAGTGGTCTTTCCGGCGTTCAGGACTATTTTTGCAAAAGAAAAAACACTTACAGGACTAAAATTGTCGCCGGAGAAAAAATAGGACCAAAATCGAAAAACAGGCTAGTTAGAGGACTAAAATTGTAATTTAGCCTCCGAACTGGTGTTGTTCATTTGTGTAACGATGAGAAAATGGTGGTGAAAAAGAAAGAAAAATACTCAGGTCAAGATCAGAGCCACTCAGGAAATGGTGATGTTCATTTGTATTTTGGTGGTGTCCGACAAAAAAAAAGAAAAAAAAAATTTCAGGACAGTTTTTTTAGCACGACCGAGTGAGAAAATTTACTGAGGACGTGTTATTTTAGTCCGACCTCAATGAAAAATAACCCGTCCTCATGACATTATATCCTGTCCTGAATGTCAAATTGCCCGTCCTACTGAGGGTTATGTTTGTAAGAATTAAAAATAGGGGTATAAAAAAAACTATTTTTTTACCCAAAGATATATATTTTGAATTTTCGTCAAAAATAAATATGCTGGCCGCCTCCTTTGAAGCAATGATACTCATGTCTACAATGATTTTATGGTGGTCCAGTCTCACCATGGCATCACATAATCCATCAATCACATATTCTAGAATGGGTGGTTTTATCCCAAACACGTGGGACCAAGAAAAAATAATTAACCGTAATACAAGTCATTAACGGAATCATGAATTGGTGGTCACGTAGGCTAATAGACTATATTTGTAAGGTCGGGTGGGCTGGACTAAGACAACTAATTGTGTTTGACTGAATTATATAAGGTTTTTGGAATACCGAAAATGAAAAACCGGGTGGGCTGTGCCCACCCGAACCACCCATTGGGTCCGTCCCTGTAGAGGTGGGACCCCCACAAGTCATTGTGTATAAGATCAAGAATAGATTTAGCTTGAGAATTAAATTTAGAATAAAACATAGAATGTCGTTTACCAAAGTGACAAACTTCACATAAAGTGGAATTTTCATTAAAGGAAACATTACAAGAACAGAATCCAAGACTTTTTCTAGGAGGATGACCAAGCCTCCTCCGCCAAATGTTCAACAAGGGCATGACATTTAGAATAACTAAAACTAGATTCCAGAGAAGACGTAATAGCAGATTTGTCTTTATTGTTGGATTGAAGGAGATCAAATTGATGGAGGGGCTTGATTAGTCTTTGGAAATGGAATCCTTAGAAAGAGAAATCTGGTACAGACCATGCCTAAGAACCCCTATATACAACAGCGTCCATATAGCATAACAACGTTTGTCATCAAATTCAACACTAATATGATAGTCATTAGTTGATTGGACCTAGTTAGCATTTTAGTCATGTCTTTTCTTTGGTTGAAATGTAACATTAAAATAAAAAAAATCATACAATCAAAATTTTAAAATAAAAAAATCGTTCGTCAAAATTAATCCACATTTTTAAGAATCGAATATATAATCTAAAATTAACATTTAAAAAGTCCAATGTGTGTGATTAAGCAATAAGAATGTGTTTAGACATTAAGTTTTGGATGGTGGAAGAATTCTCTGAATACCAATCCATAAGATACTATTAGATGATAGTTATTATTATTATTATTTTTACATTTACGTTTATAACCTTAGTGGTTACCTATATAAGACCTTTGTACACAACATTATACCCTAATGACAATTGTTTTGTTGTTCAATCTATCTATCATGGTATCGGAGCTTTGATCCCAAAAAAAAAAAAATTTTTTTTTTTATTTTTTTTTTTTGCCGTCCTCCAGCAGCTTTGGCCACTTCAGCCGCTGCTTCTACCCAGTCCGCCACCTCTGCCGCCAGAACGCCGCCACTCTCACTGCTGCGGTTGCAGCCCCTGCGGCTCCCACCACCGTCATCTCTCTTAATCCTGCTGTCAATGCTCCTACGAAACTTGATGGCAAAAACTTCACGGCTTGGAAGCTTCAATTGACCACTTTACTCACCGGTCATGGTCTCATCGGTTACGTCACCGGTGCCACAACCCTGCCGCCACCAACAATGCCCTCGGTGGCTGGTGAAATCACAATCAATGCGGCTCATCTGCATTGGCTCCAACAAGATGCCCTAATTCACAATTTACTTTTGGGTTCGGTTGATAAAGAGTTTATGGTTACGATTCAAAGACACTACAAACTCGAAACAAGCTTGGGACACGCTCATTGACACGTATGGGAAACAGAGTAAGGGTCGTATTCGGCATCTCAAACTGCGGCTAAACTCCATTACCAAAGGTACCATGTCCATTTCTCAATTCTTCACCGCCGTTAAAAATGTTGCTGATGATCTCGCTGCTCTCGATGCTAAGGTACCCGATGATGATTTGGTTGAATTAATTTTAAAAAATCTTGGTAGTGATTATCGAGCCTTGTCGGTGCCATTCAGGCTCGTGATGATACTATATCTATGCCGTTGTTACATGAAAAATTACTTATGCATGAAGCGTCACTTTTACACAATCCGTCTGTTGCACCCCCTGCAGATAATGCTTTCCCTGCTTACCCTTCCCCTCATCCCATGCATGTTTCGCCCGATACCTCTTATTCCCCTTACCCGCAGCTCCCTCGGCCACCACCTCCCTCTCCCTACCCGAGGCCCCACAACCCCCCTCCTCCCACCAACCACTCATCCAAAAATTCCAATCCCCGTAATTCTAAAGCCTATCAAGGCTTCTGCCAACTATGTGGTCTCCAAGGACATGTTGCTACTCACTGCACATCCTATCCGCTCTACAACAGTCTTCCTCGCCAAACCCGCAACCCTGCACCTACTCGGCCCCCCAACCTCCTCATGCACATGTTGCTCAGCATGCTTTCTCCAGTCTTCCTGTGCAGTACTCTGACCCTTCTGCTCCTTGGATGCTTGACAGTGGTGCCTCTCACCACATGACTCAGGAACTCAGCTTGCTCTCTCTTCACTCTCCTTACCAAGGTACGGATCGTATTGTCATTGGTGATGGCAGCTCCTTGGCCATCACACACATTGGCTCTACCTCTCTTTCCTCTTTTAAATTAAATCACGTTCTTTGTGTCCCTTCCCTATCTCGTAATTTACTTTCTGTCCAAAAATTTTGCCAGGACAATTCAGTATCTATTGATTTCTTACCTGATTCGTTTTTGGTGAAGGATTTGAAGACGGGCAAATGCCTCCACCAAGGACAGGTCGGTGATGGTGCTTATCTGTGGTCTTCCAAAGCTCTCTTTGCCTTCTCCGCTTCCAGAGCCTCTGCAGCCACTTGGCATCTTCGCTGCTGCCATCCTGCTTTTCCAATTATCCACAATTTAGCAACGAATAAATTTTTAGAATTATCTACTAGTTCGCATTCTCCTTGTGATTCTTGTCTGTGTAATAAGAGCCATAGGCTCCCCTTTTCTGATTCCACATTATGTACTTCTCAACCCTTGGAGGTTATTTATTCTGATGTTTGGTCATCCCCAGTTTATTCCGTTGATGGTTTTAAATATTATGTTCTCTTTGTCGATCATTTTACTCGATATATGTGGCTATACCCGCTTGCATGTAAATCTGATGTGCATAATGTGTTCATTAAATTCAAACAATATGTCGAAAAGCTTTTAGATGCCTCTATAAAAACCCTCTACTCTGACAATGGTACCGAGTACATAAAATTACGCCCTTTTCTGTCCGAGCATGGCATCTCTCATTTTCACTTCTCCTACTTACACGCCACAGCACAATGGCATCTCCGAATGCAGACACTTGCATATAGCTGAGACTGCCCTCACCCTTCTTGCCCATGCAAAAATTCCGGTTACCTATTGGTCGTATGCTGTTAGTACTGCGGTTTACCTCATTAATCGCATGCCCACAAAAAATCTTGACATGTTGTCCCCACATTTCAAGCTTTTCTCCAGGCCCCCTAACTACTCTAAGCTTCGAGTCTTCGGTTGTCTCAGTTATCCGTGGCTTAAGCCGTATAACCCACACAAGCTTGCGCCTACCTCCACACCTTGTATCTTCCTTGGATACGCCCTCACGCAAAGTGCTTATCTCTGTTATGACCTCTCCGAGTCTCGTTTGCATATTTCGCGTGATGTTCGGTTTGTTGAGGATATTTTTCCTTTTGCCAGCATCTCTTCTGATTCTTCCTTACCTCCTTTAACTACTCTTCTTCCCCCGGCTTCATATGAACCCGTCCCTGTCCCTATTTCCCCACCCTCCCTCTCGGCCAATACCTCTCCTGTGGGAATTTATTCCCCTCCCGTCCTCTCCCTTCCTTCACCTTCTTCTGATTTGTCAAACTCTCACTCTAGCAATGCTTCTAATCATCCCGCCTCTCCCATATCGTCTTCCTCTCACTCGTCCCCCCTCACCCGCCCCCTTCTCCCTCACCTCCTCCTCAACATCACATGACCACTCGCTCTCGAAACCAAATATACAAACCTCGTCAACTCTTTAACCTTCAAGCTCAACTGCACACTCGCTACCTTGACACGGAACCATCTACCCTTAAGCAGGCCTTGCAATGCCCGCAGTGGTGTGTTGCCATGTCTGATGAGTATAGTGCACTTCTTCGCAATGACACATGGTCTCTAGTTCTTCCTGCAGATGGTTTAAATATTGTTGGTTGTAAGTGGGTGTTCCGAATTAAGAGGAAACCAGACGGCTCTGTTGATAAATATAAAGCTCGGTTGGTTGCAAAAGGGTTTATGCAACGTCCTGGTTTGGATTATTTTGAAACATTTAGTCCTGTTGTTAAACCTGCTACTATCCGTCTTGTTCTCGGTATTGCGGTTTCCTTTGGTTGGTCTCTTCGCCAACTCGATGTCAATAATGCTTTTCTGCAGGGTACACTAGTGAAGACGTTTATATGTCTCAATCACCCGGGTTTGAGGATGCAACAAAACCCACTTTTGTCTGTAAACTTCGCAAGGCAATCTATGGTCTTAAGCAGGCTCCTCGAGCCTGGTACCATGAGCTTAAGTCTTGTGTTCTCACTATGGGTTTTGTCAACTCTGTGGCTGATCCTTCTCTATTTGTGTCTCGCACATCTGACAGCATTACTATTCTTCTGGTATATGTCGATGATATTATTGTTACATGTAGCTCCAGTGCGCAGGTTCAGCGTATTATTGATCAGTTGGGTGCTCGGTTCTCTATTAAGGACCTTGGTCCACTGTCGTATTTTTTGGGGGTTGAGGTCGCCCATTCTCCCACGGGTATACTGCTCACGCAGACCAGGTATACACGTGAGCTTCTTTCTGAGGTTCACATGGAGGACTCTAAGGCGGTCTCCACGCCTATGCCCGCCGATGCTTTTTCAGGTGATACCGTTCAGTATCGTCAGACTTTGGGTGCTCTGCAGTACTTATGTTTTACGAGAGTTGATATTCAGTTTGCAGTTAATAAGCTCTCACAGTTTATGCATGCTCCGACGGAGTACCACTGGATGCTTGTCAAATGCCTTTTGCGTTATTTATCTGGTACTCTCACTCTGGGATTACAGTTGTATCGGGATTCTCCTCTGGCCTTGCATGCGTATTCGGATTCTGATTGGGCGGGTAACAAGGAAGATGGCCACCGTGATCCAGTGTCCTCTGAGTATGTGCCTGGCTACACTTCTACCTCTGCTTACATTGTTTACTTGGGCAGGAATGCTATTTCTTGGAGTTCCAAGAAGCAGGACTCGGTTTCTCGGTCTTCCACTAAAGCTGAATACAGGAGCGTTGCAGATACTGCAGCTGAAGTTGCCTGGCTGACCTATCTTCTTGCAGATCTTGGTTTTTCGGTTCAATCCACACCGGTGATTTTCTGTGACAATTTGGGGGCGCTTCGTCTCAGTGCTAATCCGGTCTTTCACTCACGAATGAAGCACGTGGCTATAGACTATCACTTTATTCGTGAGCATGTTGAGCGCGGTCTTGTTCGTGTTGCTCGTGTTGCTGCCACAGACCAACTCACGGATGTGTTAACCAAGCCCTTGCCGCGGTTATCTTTCTCTTCCCTTATTTCCAAGCTTGGCCTTCGCTCGACTCCGTCCGCTTGAGGGCGCGTATTAGATGATAGTTATTATTATTATTTTTACATTTACGTTTATAACCTTAGTGGTTACCTATATAAGACCTTTATACACAACATTATACCCTAATGACAATTGTTTTGTTGTTCAATCTATCTATCAGATACCAAACAAGAAATGGATCCAAACAAATGATACAAATAGCATCATCTACAAATTAGTGTCATAAAATATCCTTTAAATATAAACCATTATATTACAACCACCATGTCTGCAGCCCGAGACGTCATCGCCTCGTTCTTCTTGTAGCTCTTAGCTTTCCATCACCAAAATAATAATAATAATATGAACAAGAAGCTCCAAGGAAATGGATGATCTTTGAGGGGCTAAATTACAATTTTGGTCCTCTAACTAGACACATTTTTCGATTTTGGTCCTGGTTTTTCTCCGGCGACAATTTTAGTCATGTAAGTGGTCCTTTTTTTGCTAAAATAGTCCTGAACGCCGGAAAGACCACTTACAAGACTAAAATTGTCGCTGGAAAGACCACTTACATGACTAAATTTGGTAAAGACAAATTTTAGTCCTGTAAGTGGTATTTCCGGCGTTGAAGACAAAGTCTTAAAGATAAATGTTTTTAGATAGAGTAATGACATACGCAACCAATTTGACATAACGGGTGACACAACTTAATCTCTTATTTTTTATTATGGTGAGTCTCAATTGATTATAATTAATGCGGACTCGTCATAATCAATAATGAGAGAGTAGGTTGTGTCATCCATTATGTCAAATTGATTCTGCCTCTGTCATTGCTCTTTTGGGATAATTTCATTGTTACCGTTACACCTCAGCACCTTAGTCTCTTATAGCATAATATTGTAATAACAGAATGGTACACAAAATCTATCTAGATTCTTGTCACGCATGTCATGATGTCACTATACTATTGTACCAAGTGGCAGCCATGTGTCATCGATCATCTCTTAACACCCCCTCAAGCTAGATGGTGGTTCCATAACATTAAGTGAGAAACATGTTCGTGGCACGAGAGTAGCATGAAAGTGGAGAAAAAACAAGTTTGAGTGAAATCAAGGCAAACAGGCGTTTGCTCTACCTAAACTGGCGTTTGCAGCAAGGTTAATGACACATGGACCAAACTGGCGTTTGGCCAGTGCAAACGAACGGTTGCAGGAGTTAGCATTTGATACTGAAAGTTGGCTTAGAAGACAAACGAGCGGCCAAATTACCCTCAAACTAGCGTTTGGATGGGTTCAGCTCGAATATTGAGCTCATATTCAGCAAACGGGCGTTCAAGCCAATTCAAATAGGCGTTCGCCCTCAAGACATGATCCATCGACCGAGCGTTCAAAGAAGCCAAACACTGGTTCACTCAAGAACAAGCCCTAGTCAAGAATCGATTTCCAGGCAGACGGGCGTTCGCCAGAGGCAAACGGGCGTTTTCCCTCGACAACAGCAGATTTTGACCTAGCACTATAAATACGCAGCCCTATTCTTTCATACAGCAGTTTTTATGACCTTAGGCATATTTGGGGCGATCTTGGTGCGGTTTTAGTGTAGGTTGATCATACTTTGATCCTTTGGTTCTTTAGTTCACATCCTTTGATTCTACACACTTCCTATAGCTTAGATTTACGTTTCAAGATCAAAGATTTGACTTTTAGAGCAATTATTTCTTCAATACTTTGTGGATCAGATTTTTGTCGATTATATGGTAATGAATTATTCTTCTTTTATTATTTCTAGCATGATTTCCATTCTTATTTTGTGTATTAGTATAATCGTGAGTAGCTAATTAGTTGTGTAGCCGAATTATGTGAAAGTGCGAAAACCCTAAGGGGATGAGATTGGAGGTTGTGTAGTGCGTAATTAAAGGTTTAAACGATTAATCCACGTCCTAAAACTTATTATAACAGCTTTGAATTAGATTGATCACCTGGTTCACTGTCACACACATTGAACTTATAGATGTATTTTGCGGTGAGATGTGGGAAAAGGGGTTTTGGGATCGCTATGTAGATTCGGCCTAGTTGTTAGGACCGTTTCCAATACAGAGGTTTGTCATCGTTGTTCGAGCAACTCTAGAACTTAATCATGTTAGGATAATCGGTATTCTAAAGGGAGAGTCGGTAAGCTTCACAATGGGTGGTTAAATCGAGTTGTTCAGTCTAATCACTAGAATTAGGAGTTGGCACCCGTGGATGTCGTTAAATTACATAGGATAGGTAGGTCGGTTAAGACACGCTCCCCATCGAGTCCTTCCTAAGGGGTAAAAGTAGCTCGTGGGATCATAGTTCGCTATGCCCTTTTAATAAATAGAAGTAAACCGGTAGTTTAATCTTTATTTTTGTACTAGTATAAGACCTTTCCACCTTTGATTGACCTGAACTAAGTTCTACGTCAGCTTTGGTACTTAGACATTACTCCTTGTGGATACGACCTTGTGACCACTATACTCCCGTTGACCCGATACTCTGTCGGTGAAAGTTAGCGGTTAAGTATTTTGCTATCAGACGCCATCGCCTCGTTCTTCATGAAGACCTTAGCTTTCTTCATCATCATCAAAATAATAATAAGAACAAGAACAAGAAGCTCGAACCAAGAAAATGGATGTAACGATCACCAGTTCATATGGTTGTATTATATACAGATGATCTTTGAAGTATACAACATATATGTATGAAACGATTGTAGAAAAAGCGCGCTTGGCTTTGGAGAAGTCGATATTCACAGTTTCTGTTGAAGTATATTTAACAAGCAAAAACAAAGCTTCTGCAAGATCCGAAAGGGCCGAACCAAAAAAAAAGCGAGTTTTTAATTTAGAACCCTTTTTAAGTCTCTCAGCCAACCACAAATATCAAATCAGATTAACGTAAAACTGGATAAACAGTCCCTTTTATCTCATGATTTTTTTGCACTTTTATTGGATATAAAAAGTTGTTCCAAGTGCAGCCTTTTGTTCTTATTAATCGAATGCCGCGCCATAAGAATTTCTCAAGGAAAAAACTCCCAATTCGTAAGTTTCTATCATCCACGGGTCCAAATCTTATAAAAGTTATTTGACTAAACATGACAGTGAAATTGTCCCAAGGAACATAACCGAAGCTTCGGATAATCCAAACTAAAAGAGGGATGTTCGTGAAGAAATGAATGCTCTTAAGGATAACAAAACAGGGGAAACTGTGTCTTGTCCCGAGGGTGTAAAACTAGAATAGGGTTGTTCATGAATGCTCTTAAGGGTTTAACTCGCCACGAAGCACTTACCATGAAAAGCCCTTGAAATAAGCCAGAAATAAAATATCAAAGATCAACCCACTCATCAAACCCTTTGGAACTAATCAAACATTTGAATCTATCTGCTTGTCAAATTTCCTTTTCCGCCGAGCTTCAAATTCTTGGAATCCATCCACCGAGAGGAAAATGGTTTGTTGGTCCTTACATACTTCGAAAAGCTTTACACTTTAAGCTTCATTTCTACTAAAATGATCCCATTTTACAATATAAAGAAGAGTTTGCACCTGTTGAAATTGGTCCATTGAAATGGGATTTCCATGGAGAGAAATATTTTGTTAACTTTTGCAATCTTTCAACAAATTTGGAGGTATCTAAATAAAACAATGTAGTAAATTTAGAGCCTAAATCACAATACATCACAGATTGGCAATCTATTGGGTCAGCAAAGCAATGTGTTGTTGCTGAGTCTGGTGTTCGGCTAAAGGGTCAGCAGATCGAGTTGATCATCTGCTAAGTCTGCCGGTGCTGAGTTGGTTCTCAACATTACTTGAAACACATTTCTGCATGGGTATTTCGGTTTTGATTAAGTTACTTCTGGGATACTTCGGTCATTGTCTGGCTTGGATGTTAAGGCGGTTAGGGTTTGATTCCCCAGGCCTATAAATACCAAATGTATTGTAACATATGTGCATGGCAATCTATGTAAGCTTTTGTGAATAATAAAACATCATCGTTTGTCCGTGTAGTCGTCGACACATTGTCGGAAACCACGTTAGCTTGGAAAGAATGGAAGGCAAACCTGTTGGCTGCAGCTGCTTAAGTTTGGGGAAGATAGAATTGGTTTTATTGTTGCGGTATTTCAGTCCTGTTTTCTAGATCGGCTTTTTGGGCGTGGTATTTTTTTGTGGTGTTGCTAGTTTTTTTTTTAACAACAACATTTTTATTAGAAAGAGCTAAGGCTAGCAAGATACTAAGCCAAAGTCACGCATTACAAACCAATCAAATGACCCCAACATCTTGAAGTCAACCATTACACCAAGTCTAAAAGTGTTAGCATCTTACGGGCCCAAACGGAGATTAAAGTGATACTCCAAGTATTATTGCAACACCAACTATAATGGTTTATTTAACCAATCTTCCCAAGTAGTAGTAAGAGTTGTATTCCTACCAACAATCCAATGGAAGCTACAACGCTGAATATTTGAGAATGCCTCCTCTGTTGTTGTCGTTTTGGAGTTAAAGATTGCGTCGTTTCTCTTGAGCCAAAGTACCCACAAAACCACTTCCCTAATAGCATCCCAAGTCTTGTTCGCAACTTTACTGGACAACCAAGATGGATGAAACGAGCAAAAATTTCCCCATGTCATAGAAGAAGGGAAAGGAGTTGAGCACCATCCGAAAATTTTCCTCCAAATATTTTGTGCGAAAGGGAAATGAAGAAAGAGGTGTGGAGAGTCCTCATCAACCGTCTTGCAAAAAGGACAAGTGACATCCGCAACTTGAATGTTCCGCAAAGCTAGATTTTTCCGTGGAGGAAGCCTGTCAAGGTTTGCCCTCCAACAATTAATGTTAACTTTAGACGGAACCCAACTATTCCATCTAGTTGGTATGACAACACTCATCGTGGAAGAGTTCTCCATTGCATTTATTAGCATCCCTTTGAGAGTAGAAACCGAAAAAGTGCCATTCGTGGTAAGCTTCCATACAGTGGCATCCAAAATATATGCATTAAGATCACAAGATGAAAGCGTATCTAGAAGATCCACAAACTCCTCATACTCCCATCCCCTCAGCTCCCTCCGCCAATCCCACATCCAACTCCAAGCTTCTCCTCTATAAGAACCTCTACTACTAACCAAACAAGATTTATCGACATCAAGACTATACAATCTAGGAAAAGAAAGAGCAAGAGATCTATCCCCAACCTAAACATCTTCCCAAAATTTGATCAAGTTACCATTACCTAACTTCCATTTTAGAGAAGGAAGTATGTTAACACATTTAGATTCAAAAGTGTTAGCATTACTAATTATTTCTTTCCACACCCTACCTTTCCAACCTACAAGCTCCCTCGACCCAAAGCCGCCCTCTTCACCATACAACCCCCGGACCACTCGTCGCCAAAAAGCATTTTCTTTAGAAACAAACCGCCACCACTACTTTCCTAAAAGAGCCTCATTTTGAATCTTAAGCCCCCCAACCCCAAGACCCCCCGAGACTTGTGCTTTAAAATCAAAGACCATGAAACCATAGCAAGTTTTCTCTCATTCCCATCCCCACCCCAAAAGAAACGAGCTCTCAACATTTCTAGGGTACGTATCACGGCAACAGGTGCATGAAAAATAGAGAAGTAATACAATGGCAAACTCCCAAGGACCGCCTTAATCAAAACCAGTCTTCCCCCGATCGATAGAAGTCTTGATTTCCAACCCGCCAATTTTTCCTTAACACGGTCCACAACCGGCTGCCAAGTTGAGACTTTATTCATATTCTTACCAACTGGTAGCCCAAAGTAAGTGAATGGGATTTTTCCAAAGTCGCAATTTAATAATTCGTAACCACTCACAAGATCACTATCCAAAACATTAAAGCCAAAAAGCGTGCTTTTACCCATATTTATTTTAAGACGTGAGTTGATTTGGTTGATTACTTATGATGCTGTTAATTTTATCGGATGGTTGGCTTTTTTCCCGTTACTTTGGTTTCCTCTTGTAACTTTATTTTTAACATATGGATGATATATAAAAGTTTCTTGGTTGTTTGAAAAAAAAAAGTGTTCTTCCTTTCTTTCTGCACTTGTTTGATTGTTATATATCTGTTCTTCTCACAATCACCATCAATTCCTGACGATTCGTTATAACAGTGCAAACGTGATGATCCAGATCATCTTAAGCTATTAAGTGGTTTTGAAAAGCATTGTCAAACAATCTTAAACTAACTATCATCATAGTATTAAGAACAAGTGTTGAATTGTGTTAATAAACAGGCTAACCCGGTCACGAGACTTAGTTTTGGTTATTAGGTCGGGGTAAATCACCAAACTCAATCTTGACTCTATTGAGTTTGATGGTCATTAACCAAGTAACGTGTCAAATCTCATTGGCTAGTCCATTATATTCCATCAAATGAAATATATTATATTCCTTCATTCAAATGATTTTCTATATTTTCAAATATAAAGAAGTAAAATAAAAAAAAAAAAAAAAAAAAAAAAAAAGTGACTAGTATTGATAGTAATAGTACTCGAAGAAGAGCCACATTACAGTTGAACAAGATCTCATGCACAAAACAAAAACAAAAACAAGTGTCAAAACAACAAACATTTCCCAGGGTTTGTTGACAATGGTTTTATTTATTAGCTAATTAAAAGGTAAATACTTGACTCGAAATATTCAAGAACACATACGCGTATGAATTTGTTTTTGTTTCTAAATATGCTAGAAGAGACTACTTTGTAGGCATGTTTTCAGACTATCAATAAATTGAATTTTGTATTTACGGATGTTAAAAATGCGATAAGTATGTTTTAAAAAAAAATTCAACTAAAATGACCAATTCGGGGACTTGGCCTTAAGCCCAATTAATACCAGGGCCGGCCCTGGTCTTAATAAAAGACAGTGACGGACCCTGAAAAAATTCTGTCAGTAGAACAAGTTCAAAGATATAATAGGGACATTAATAGTGTTTTTACATTTTTAACCAACAAAATTACATCATTTTTCGGATCACAGTGGGGGCATTAGCCCCACCCTTGAAGCCTTGGGTCCGCCCCTAATGAATGACTGACACTTGAGTGACGTGTAATGCGCGTAGTTAATTTGACGGTTAATGTCTAAAATACCCTTTGAATATCATTATTGCAATAGTTGTTGAGTAATGAAAAGTTGTTGGATACATAATAAATTAGGGGTAAGATACAGAAATGAGCAATAAATGTTCCATGGAGTAGTCGACACGTTGTCGGAAACTACGTTAGCTTGGGAAGATGGATTTGGTTTTATTGTTGCGGCGTTTCCGTCCTGCTTTTTAGATCAGCTCTTTGGGCGTGGTATTTTTTTTTTTGTGCTGTTGCTACTTGATTTTGTTGAGATTACTTATGTTGCTGTTAATTTTGTCGGATGGTTGGTTTTTTTCCCGTTACTTTGGTTTCCTCTTGTAACTTTATTTTTAACATATGGGTAATATATAAAAGTTTATTGGTTGTTCAAAAGATATGTGTTCTTCATTTCTTTTTGCGCTTGTTTGATTGTTTAAATATCTGTTCTTCTCATAATCACCATCAATTTCTGACGATCCGTTATAACAGTGCAAACGTGAGGATCCAGATCATCTTAATCGATTAAGTGATTTTGAAAAGCATTGTCAAACAGTCTTAAACTAACTATCATTCAAAGTATTAAGAACAAGTGTTGAATTGTCACAAGACTTAGTTTTGGTTATTAGGTTGGGGTAAATCACCAAACTCAATCTTGACTCCATTGAGTTCGGTGGTCATTAAGCAACATAAAATTTTACACCGTGTCAAATCTCATTGGCTAGTCCATTATATTCCATCAAATGAAATATATTATATTCCTTCCTTCAAATGATTTTCTATATTTTCAAATATAAAGAAGTAAAATAAAAAATAAAAAATAAAACACCAAAGAGAAAGTGTACTAGGACAACTGGGTGCAACCTACTTAGAGACACGCTCTAGTAGCCCCGGGAATATCTGAGTCCCGATAGTGTGATAACCGGCAGAATGTACTAGACGCTTTATCTACCCAATCGATTGACCGGCGTGGGTACAGTCTACTTTGTCTCGTCAGAGAACACATCGCGATATTGTACTATGCCTTACCAAGCATTGCATGATGTTTGATTAGATGTTTAACTAGCCACCTAAGTGTTTTCAAGTAAACTCCCTCACATCTCCTACTCTCTTTCTTAGACCACTAGACACAGACAAGGTCTAGCATCTACACAGACATCGATAAACTCTAGCTTATCGAAGCACAAGGCAAATCCAAAGCTTTCGACGGTCCCACACTTAATCTTTTTAGGGAATCCATGTGGTGCCGGAACTAAACGCATCAAAAGCTAATTCAGAGCTTTGTCACGTAAGGTTATGCAGGAAATACGCTATTATGGAGCTTTAAACACATAACAAAGGAAAACAAGATTGAAACAGTCCATGTCCGGACGGATAAACTTTCTGTCCGACATCGAGAAATAGCTGTACGGATACACAACTTATCCGTACGGATGGACCAACACTCGGTCGACCGAATGGATAGGCTCGGTCGACCGAGCCTCCTCTTGCACCTGTTACACGTTTTTTTTTTCTTGCACCACAGAGGACAGTTTTCTGCACTCTGCGTTTTCTACTCAAATTCAACCCAACCTCGACTTAAACAAATTAAAACCATGGAAAACAATCATACAAATTGCTCTACCACTTTACGAAACCTTAATCATACGATAAGAAAACCACGTTACCTTAATTTGCGTGGTACAACGATCCAAACTTCCAAAGCTTTGAAAAAGGTTAAACCTCCAACGTCTACGGATCTAGGGATTCTTGGTATCAAAACGATCCTCGTCTCGCGGTGATCCTTTCTCTCTTGAGACGTCTGTTGAAAAGAGCAACGGATTAGCCTCGAAAATCGAAAGCTTCTTCTCCCTTTTTTTTTCTCAAAAGCTGCGCCCCTTTTTCCTCTCTGCGTCCCTCTCTCTTTTTTTTGTAAAAAACAACTAGGTTAAAATTAGGATTAGTTTTCCTTTTATAATCCCAATTACCTAATTATTTAATTATTTTTCTTAAAAAGAAAATCCTTGTTTATCCCTTTTTCTTTTCTTTTTTTTTCCAAAAATCCTTTAATTAAAAAAATAACATAATATTCTGATTTTTGCTAAAAGGCCGAATTGCCCTTTTTCAAAAATCGGGATATTACATTCCTCCCCCCTTAAGAGGAGTTTCGTCCTCGAAACTAGATCCTGCCTGGTAGATGAGGGAACTCGAACTCGTCGAACATGTCCGCTTCCACTTCCCAAGTGGCTTCCGTCGGTGCATGATTGCTCCATTGCACTAATACTAATGGGATCACTCGTCTCTTTATCATCTTCTCTTTCCTATCCGTAATCCTTATCGGCTTCTCCACGTAGGAGAGATTATCTTGCAACACTTCCGGGTCAATCTCAGATTCCACATCCACTTTAGATAGACACTTCCTAAGCATCGATACATGGAAAACATTGTGGACTCTAGACATCGACTCGTAACCCAAGTCTATAAGCCAACTTCCCAACTCTTTCAATGACATCAAAAGGTCCTACATACCTTGGACTTAGCTTTCCTTTCTGTCCGAACCTCTTGATACCCTTCAGTGGAGACGCTCGAAGGTAAACTCTATCCCCGACCTCAAACTCTAGCGGTCTTCTTCTAACATCGGCCCAACTCTTCCGACGATCTTGAGCAGCTTTCAGATTTTTTCTTATCAACTCGATTTTCTCCTTGGCTTGCTGAACCATCTCCGGCCCTGTGATATGTTTCTCTCCCACTTCATCCCAGAAAGTGGAGTTCTACACTTCCTACCGTACAAGGCCTCAAAAGGTGGCATTCCCAAACTTGCATGGTAACTATTGTTGTAAGCAAACTCAGCCAAGTTGAGGTAATCTATCCATGATCCTCCGCATCCAAAACACAAGCTCTAAGCATATCCTCGAGAGTCTGAATTGTTCTCTCTGACCGCCCATCCGTCTACGGATGAAACGCTGTACTCAAATCATTCTTCATCCCAAAAGCTTTCTGCAGACCCTTCCAGAAGCGACTGATAAATCTACTATCCCTGTCAGATACAATAGATAAAGGCACACCATGAAGCTTCACTATATTGTCGATATACATCGTAGCGAACTTCTTTATAGGCATGTCCACTTTACACGGCAAGAAATGGGCTGATTTTGTGAGTCTATCCACAATCACCCAAATCATGTCATGACCGCCCTTAGTCTTTGGCAAACCGGTGATGAAATCCATCGTGATATTCTCCCATTTCCATTCCGGTACCTCCAAGGGTTTCAACAAACCTCCTGGCCTTCTGTGTTCTGCTTTCACTCTCCGGCATGTATCACATCTTGCCACAAACTCTGTGATCCCTAACTTCATACCAGGCCACCAATATCTCTCCTTGAGATCTCTATACATCTTAGTGGCTCCTGGATGTACCGCAAAAGCAATCTTATGAGCTTCATCCATAACTTTCTCTCTTAGGCCATCCACATCGGGCACACACAAACGGTCTCCGTACCAAAGATGACCACTCTTGTCCAACTGATAACCTACTGTAGGCTTCTCTCGAGCCACTCGCTTCAAATTAATCAACACCGGGTCTCTATCCTGCTTAGCCCGAATCTCATCTAGCAAATCTGACCTTGCCATCAATGGCGCCAAAGTCTGAGCTTCACCCTTCCTTTCAATCACCTGAATCTGCATCCTATCCAACTAATCCACAACTTCTTGCAAGGTAGTGATAGCGTTAACCGCTCTCCGGCTAAGTGCATCAGCTACAACATTAGCTTTACCCGGGTGGTATTGAATGTCCAAGTCGTAATCTTTCACGAACTCCAACCATCTTCTTTGTCTCATGTTCAGATTTTCCTGAGTAAAGAAGAACTTAAGACTCTTATGATCCGTGAAGATCCTTGCCTTGACACCATACAAATAGTGTCTCCAAAGCTTCAGAGCAAAAACCACTGCTGCCAACTCCAAGTCGTGTGTAGGGTAATTCTTCTCATGCACCTTCAACTGCCTAGATGCATAAGCAATTACCTTTCCTGATTGCATCAAAACACAACCCAAACCTTGACCCGATGCATCTGTATATACATCATAGTTATCGAAAACTTCCGGTAATGCTAACACGGGTGCTGTGGTCAACTTTTCTTTCAAAGTCTGAAAAGCTTCCTCACATTCACTGGTCCACTCATACTTAACATTCTTTTGAGTAAGCCTCGTGAGAGGTGTAGCTATCTTAGAGAAATCCTTTACAAACTTCCGGTAGTACCCAGCTAAACCCAAGAAACTTCTTATCTCTGTTACTGATGTCGGTCTAGGCCACTTAGAAACGGCTTCTATCTTCGCTGGATCCACCTTAATACCTTCTCCAGAAATTATATGCCCAAGAAAACTAACCTGGTCCAACCAAAATTCGCACTTAGAAAACTTGGCATACAATTTGTTCTCCTTTAAGGTCTGTAGAACTATCCTTAGGTGTTCTTCATGCTCTTTCTTATCCTTGGAGTATACCAAGATATCATCTATGAAAACTATCACAAACTTATCGAGATAAGGCATGAAAACTCTTTGCATCAAGTCCATGAATTTCGATGGAGCATTAGTGAGTCCAAACGGCATGACCAAAAACTCATAATGTCCATATCTCGTACTGAAGGCTGTCTTAGGTATATCCGACACCTTGATCTTCAACTGATGATAACCGGACCTAAGATCAATCTTAGAGAACACCTTCTTACCTTGCAATCGACCGAACAGATCATCAATCCTTGGTAAAGGATACTTATTCTTGATTGTCAGTTTATTCAACTCTCTGTAGTCGATGCACAAACGCATACTCCCATCTTTCTTCTTCACAAACAAGACCGGTGCTCCCCACGGTGATGTACTTGGCTGGATGATGTTTTTCTCTAGCATCTCCTTCAGCTGAGTTTTCAACTCTTTCAACTCCGCTGGTGCCATCCTATAAGGTGCTTTAGACACTGGTGATGCTCCGCAATCAATTCAATCTCGAACTCTATGGCCCTATCAGGCATATGTCCTCGCAAATCTTCCGGGAAAACTTCAGGAAAGTCCTTAACTACACGAGTCTCTCATAACTCGGGCCTATGCTTTTCCTTATCTAATGCATAAACAACGAAACCCTGGCAACTTCTCTTCAAAGCTTTTCAGGCTTTAACTCCCGAGATAATCGGATAACGACCCTTGCTAGGCTTGCATACGTTACCCAGAAATGTCTTAGCTGATTTTCCTGGGGCCTTAAAGATCACCCTCTTACCTCTACAATCCAAGTAGACGTAATTCTTGGACAACCAGTCCATACCCAGGATAACATCGAAATCCGAGAAATCCAACACCGTCAAAGCATGCTGGCACTTGTAAGTCCCAACTCTAAAATCAACTTGGGGTGTGACTTGAGCACATCTAGCGATTCTGCCCAAAGGTGTGGTTATACTCAAAGGTCTCTCCAATTCCTTAAGGGGTAGGTTCAACTTCTTAGCTATCTTAGAGGAAACAAAAGTCCCCGACGCTCCAGTATCAAACAGAGCTGAAACTGCTAGATTATCTATGATTATTGTACCTAACAAGTGAATCAGCTTACGTATAAATATGTAATATCATATGCGCGCTATATCATATTAAATATTTATAATAAACACAAACACTAAAAAGTACCTGTCACCACAAGGTCATCTAACTCTTCCGGTTCTGCATCTACTGCGAAGACACGAACTGGTCTGCTACCTGTGGTATGATTACCCTGTTGGTTACCTCGTCCTCCTACCTGATTACCTTGAGAGGGCTTCTTAGGACACGCTCTCGAGTAATGTCCCACTTCCCTGCAGTGGAAACAACTCAAGCTACCTGCCATGCACTCTCCTGTGTGTGTCTTGTTACACTTAGCACAAACTGATGGCGTCCCACTTGCTGAACTCTTTGTAGCCGGATTTCCTGTCCTCTTAACATTCTGCTGCGGTGCTCCCCTATTACTTCCTTGAAAATTTGAGAAAGACCTCTTATCTCCAACTACAACCGTCTGTCTACAGGCAAATCTTTCCGCTGTCAAAGCTCTATCCATGACGCTTTCCATGCTCGTAGGTCTATCTCCTAGCATGCCCTTTGCCACTTCATGTGACAATCCTTCCATGAACTTGTCTATCTTTTTCTCTTCACTCTTCATAATCTCCGGGTAGAACCCGCCCAACTCATGGAACTTCCGGGAGTACTGAGTCACCGTAGTATATCTTCCATGTTTTAAACTCAGAAACTCATTAGCCTTCGCATTCTGTGCTGTCCTAGGGAAGTATTCCTTGTAGAACAGATCCTTGAACACTGCCCAATCCGTGATCCTCGGATTAACTTGCTCATATGCTTCCATCCAACTTTCTGCATTCCCTGCCAACAAGGATATGGCTAAATGAGCCCATTCAGATTCTGGAGCTTTCATATTTCTGCACGCCTTCTCGAACCCACGAATTCATAAATCTGCTGCCGCCGGCTCAACATTGCCAAAGAACTCTGGCACCCTGTGCTTCTTTATCTTTTCATACCAATCCACTGGTCTGTCATAGCCCCCAAACTGATGATGCTGTACTGGCTGCTGCACTGGTGGGGCATTCTGATTCTGATAGTTCTGTTGGGGATGGGTGTAGCCAGGTGCTACGAACGAATCCGACCTAGGCGGTGGTGGAGGTAGAACCGTTGGTTGAGGTGTAAAACTCAGCGGTGCAGAAGGAAACGTCGATACCCGTGGATAACTGAAAAACTGACTAGCCGGTGGATGAGAAAGTCCCAACCCGGTCCAACTCATGGTCCTTGGAGCTGAAGTAGTAACCGGTACGCGGGTCTTAAACCGTGAATGACCCCCTTGTTCCACTCTTCCCCTGACGACGATATGTGGTCCTTGATTCACCCCACGCATGATGTTGCTCACAGACGGGGTATTAACTTGGGAAACTGTAGGGCCCTGGGTAGCTGGTCCACTTCTTCTCCTTCTCGGAATCACAACCCCGGTAAATCCTGCCTCAGTGTTACCCGTCTGGGTGTTAGCTGCCTCGGTGTTACTCTTATTAGCTCCTCCTCTAGTAAGCACCATTCTGTAACTAAGAAAAGAGAGGGGTTACTAAAGCTCTAAAACTTGTCTTAAGGAAGAAATCAAGTCCTACACAGCAAGGAAAACCTTTCTCTCTGATACCAACTGTAACGCCCCATTCCCGGACACCGAGTCCTTATCCGGAAAGAGCGCTCGGCACACATATTATCAAATACAATCAATAATATATGTAAGCCTTACGTCATACATCAGAACTAAAACGGCGCGGAAGATAAAATGACTCGGGAAAACAAATGACAAAAGATCGAACACACGGTAATCAATGCTGTGAAAAACTAAATCCAATAAAAAGAACTAATCATCCAACATCCAAATCCCAAAAGATCTCAAAAGAAGCTAAACCAAAAAGAAGAACAACATTGTTCAAACGTGAAACATCTGTTTTAAGAAAGAAACAACTAAAAGAACTAAGTCTTCAAAAGCTTCATCTCAAACTTCATCATCGAAGAACTCGTCAACCGTAGCAACCTGTTCATCTTCTTTGGGGAAAGGGGAAGACAAACACAACGTAACGGGGTAAGTACAAATGTACTCAGTAACGCGTAGAAGATCGTATAACTATGATCTCATAAAGAAATAAAAGCAACGCCGTCTTTTATTAATTCATTTCCGTTATTAACCCTTGCTAACTATCATATTATGTTCATAGCATAACATAAGGTTCCAAAAGGTATCTAACTTAGCTCAAGTTTGTTACACCATGAATAACAAGGGCACTACGCCTAGTAATAGGATGTACTAGGACAACTGGGTGCAACCTACTTAGAGACATGCTCTAGTAGCCCCGGGAATATCTGAGTCCCGATAGTGTGATAACCGGCAGAATGTACCAGACGCTTTATCTAGCCAATCGATTGACCGGCGTGGGTACAGTCTACTTTGTCTGGTCGGAGAACACATCGCGATATTGTACTATGCCTTACCAAGCATTGCATGATGTTTAAGATTATTAATCTAGCACATATGTTTGATTAGATGTTTAACTAGCCACCTAAGTGTTTTCAAGTAAACTCCCTCACATCTCCTACTCTCTTTCCTAGACCACTAGACACGGACAAGGCCTAGCAACTACATAGACATCGATAAACTTTAGCTTATCGAAGCACAAGTCAAATCCAAAGCTTTCGACGGTCCCACACTTCATCTTTTTAGGGAATCCATTTGTTTTGAACTAAACGCATCAAAAGCTAATTTTTGTCACGTAAGGTTATGGAAGAAATAATGGGCTACAAAAAGTTTTCAATATCCTGGCCCGCCCCAAGTTTGCGTGATAGAATGCATAGCATGGCCTCCTTAAACCCTGTGTGTGGCAAACCCAGTGTAGGAAAATCCATCACACAGGGAAGAGTACTCGCTCTATGCATTCCCAAAAAATATTTTTAGGGAATCCATGTGGTGCCGGAACTAAACGCATCAAAAGCTAATTCGGAGCTTTGTCACATAAGGTTAAGCAGTAAATATGCTATTAGAACATTGGGAGCTTTAAACACATAAAAAAAACAGCATCGAACAGTCCCTGTCCGGACGGATAAACTTTCTGTCCGATACTGAGAAATAGTCGTACGGATACACAACTCATCCGTACGGATGGACCAACACTCGGTCGACCGAATGGATAGGCTCGGTCGACCGAGCCTCTCTCTTGCACTGTTACACGTTTTTCTTGCACCACAGAGGACAGTTTTCTGCACTCTGCGTTTTCTACTCAAATTCAACCCAACCTCGACTTAAACAAATTAAAACCATGGAAAACAATCATACAAATTGCTCTACCACTTTACGAAACCTTAATCATACGATAAGAAAACCACGTTACCTTAATTTGCGTGGTACAACGATCCAAACTTCCAAAGCTTTGAAAAAGGTTAAACCTCCAACGTCTACGGATCTAGGGATTGTTGGTATCAAAACGATCCTCGTCTCGCGGTGATCCTTTGTCTCTTGAGACGTCTGTTGAAAAAAGCAACGGATTAGCCTCGAAAATCGAAAGCTTCTTCTCCCTTTTTTTTTTCTCAAAAGCTGCGCCCCTTTTTCCTCTCTGCGTCCCTCTCTCTTTTTTTTGTAAAAAACAACTAGGTTAAAATTAGGATTAGTTTTCCTTTTATAATCCCAATTACCTAATTATTTAATTATTTTCCTTAAAAAGAAAATCCTTGTCTATCCCTTTTTCTTTTCTTTTTTTTTTTCCGAAAATCCTTTAATTAAAAAAATAACATAATATTCTGATTTTTGCTAAAAGACCGAATTGCCCTTTTTCAAAAATCGGGATATTACATTAGAATCCTGTTCTGTTAAGTGGTCTGTCTAGTTTGGCTTGCCATCTGTTTTTTGGCCGACTTTTGGCTGAAAGAGGTTTGTACTCGTGAGCACATAATTTTGAAGTGTTCAACTATCTCTTTGTGACATTCCCATTACCTTTAGTTTTTAAATGTGAAGTTAATTGGATTATAATAGGTTACGTTTAGCTTTTCAGTGTAATTTTTTACTCAGTGATGGCACTGTTAGTCAAAATGTTCAAGAATCTGAATTCAACGTCTCTTAATGTGTTTAATGTGTAATTGTGAAATTATTGCGGTTGATATTTGGTAGGCATAGCATTCCCAATTTATCTTTGGACTTCTAAATTTTATTTCCATAAATTTCCTTACTTCTTTTAACCTATGAATCTGAATGCTGTTAATGGATGGTTTGACAACTCTATTCTATCTGCATCAATGGATGGAAGTGCTCGAATGACGCTAATTATGACGGAGCACCCAGGTATAAAGCCTTTTACACCTTTTGTTGGCTAATGTTATTGTCATAACAATTCTGTTAAAGTCGAAGCAAATGAAAACCGGTTTTGATAAGATCTGTTGTGAAAATATTTCCTCTGTATCTGTCTACATTTGTTTCAGGTGATTCAGGTACCTCATAGAAACATGACAATTTGATATTTTGTGATCCCAGAATTTCAGCAGCCTGTGGATTTCAGTCCCCAACGAAACCTCCATCCAATGTCGAGTAGTGCGAATTGTATGTTTTTTTTCCTTTTAATGTTTCTATGTAAATGTGCAGACCGGATTTTTTTTTTAATGCATTTTCAGAGTACTAAATCCGTTTCATGTTTCACTATTCATTAGGCAAACGCTTGAAAGAAATCCGGGTAGAAGGATCTGGTGTGGTATGAGAGTTTCAGCAAGCTCTAAAGCAAACGCATGTGTAAGCCTCTAGATGATATAGTTTAGATCTTGACAGCCTTGTAGTTTTTCTATAAACCTGATCCTGCCATATGATATCAAGTTTATAGTAGCATTAGTGTTTTAGTCGTTCGTATTAACTGTTAAGTATGACATCTCATATGTCTGAATGCATAGGTCGTTTTCACCAGTTTTAGCTTATAACAATTGCCGTAATTCAGCTATCTTCTCAACGAAATCTTGTGTTTGTGCCGCTCCATATCCTGATCAATTTCCTCTCACAAATACAAACATTAGGCTATCTACATTAACCTTTAATATTTGTTTTTTTGGCAGCTATTCTCAGTTAAAAATTCAAATAGTGCTTGGATTATGCTTTGTATGTACATAGAGCAGATGTATAATAAAGGTTGGTTCTTTACATTTTTCTTTGTTTATTCTTCTTCTTTATCTTTGAAAGTTCTTAATGTTTGGTTGCTGATTTTTGGTGACTTTTAATTTTCTTACATGTTATTTCCTGGTTTGTTTCTGTGGGTTTCTTAGATCGAAAGCTGTCTAAAATCAAGAACTAAGACAAAAAGAATCACCAAAACAGTGGATGAGGTAAACTTTTATTATGAGCTTTCATGAGATACCCTATAAATAATATCAAATCCAAACTTTTTTAATAAAATTAAGTTATACTTTTGTAATGAATCATTCATAGGCATCAGCATTAGAAGTCCAGGAGGCCAATGTGATAACAAACTACATTTTGAAGGTAATCTCACAAAACATTCTTGAAAGGAACAAGAATTGAAAGCCGGAAGACATAAACGATAATTGTTCTGATTTTTTTTCTTACAACTTGTTTAAAGATTTTAGGTCTTGTAATCTGCTATCTGTTATGCTTTATCACTTGCTTTGTAATCCGTTATTTGTTATCTGTTATGCCTACTACATATAAGTTAAGTGCCCTTGTTTGCTCTGTTGTTATGCTTGCTACATTTAAGTCCCTATTATCAGATGTTGAGAGCTTTTATAATGAGAGCTTTATGAAATTCCAAAGGTGCGAGGTCTGATCCTCAACTTCTTTCATAGTGTGTTCTAGGTTGCTACATTTAAGTCCCTTTGCATGTTTGAATGGTACACTCCACTTTAGCATGCGGTTTCAAGAATTTCACAGTGAATAACTTGGTTAATTGATGTCATATTTCAGTTTCTTGAAAATGATCAGGAGAAGAGGCCGAAAACTTGACGAACTAGGTAATGTAGAAGTTAGAATGTTTCTGGGATACCAGCAAGAACGAAATCTATCGATACTTTGATGTGTTTGTCACTCAGTTTGGATATCATCATTATACTTTTCGTTGAACATTGAAATCCTAGCTTAATGTTTGAGTATTTGTTGTCTTATATCTTTTTTTGTGCATAATATGGTCTAGTGGCAGATTTCAAATGTATATTTACTGTCTTATATAATTTTCTGATTTGGAAGAGTTTTTTTTTTTTTTTTTTTGTGGAACAGAACATACAGCAAAGAAGTATACTCATGAGGTATTGCTAGACATTAGCAAAACAGATGCACTTTATTATATATGAATGTTTTGCTTAGTCATTGCTAGATGATTGCTTTCGTATAGCATGAGTTTTTCTATTAAATCGTTTTTGCTGGGACCTTGTCTATTAGAGCATATTAATCTAAAACTACATTACAGGTTTTGACATTTTTGAAGCCTAGAATTAGGTCTAAGTTGTTGTTTATCAACCTGAATGCATCAGGTCTTGCTAGAGTGATAAACATAGTACTTGGACTGGTTTAGAATGTTTTGACAAATTTCAGTTGATTTGAAACCATTGCAGTGATAAACATAGTCTGGTTTTGCTCTTTTTTTAGGCTTACATCTTGTCTCATTTTCAGGTCTGATTAGGTGTGCATCTGTTTTGTTGTAAAGGTCTTGTTTCATCAGGTTCTTGTCTTGCAATTGCAGTTGGTATGCATCTGTTTGGGGGGTGCATGTCATGTCTGTTGTGTCCCAAACATGTCCAGGTGTGTCCAGACATGCCCAGGTCAGTCCCAGACATGTCCAGGCGCGTCCATACATGCCTAGGTTTGTCTGGTGCATGTTCAGCTGAAAATTATCCTTTGTATGCTGCCAGTTTGTATGTTGATGCTCTTCTGTAGAATGGTTATTAGTGGTTAAAAGTCCCAAATGTGGATTGTGGTCTCCTAATGTGTCTATTTATTATTATATTTGTTATTAATTATTATGGTTGTAGGATATTATTATTGATTATGGCTTCTAATGTGTGTTTATTATTATATTTATTATTAATGTTGTTGTTGTTGTTGTTGTTGTTGTTGTTATTAGTAGTAGTAGTAGTATATTATTATTAGTAGTATATTATTAGTTTTCTATTACTGAATATTTATTTATTTATTTATTTATTATTATTATTATTAAAAGATGACTTCTAGTGACAAAGCATTTGTCAATATATTAACCATTAATGTAGAAATGTGTTTATACCTTTTGGTGACAACACCACTGAATTAGTGATAAATGCTTATTATTTTGTGACAAAAGTTATGTTGCATGGAAAACCTTCTGGTGAGAAATGTGGAGGTTTGTCATGAAAAGCTTTGGTGACAAAAATATGAGATTTGTCGCGACTGAACTCTTATAATGACTAATTTGCTTATCGTCACAATAGACACCTTTAGCGTCACTGCTTACGCTACAAACGCTGCGACAAAAATATTTTGTCACGAAAACTTTTACTGACGAAAATCAGCACTTTTCGCGACTAATTTTTTCGTCATGAAAAGGTCTGTTTTTTTGTAGTGTGGTTGGAACATTATTTTAAAAAAATTGTGCAAGTGTTGGGACAGACTGCCAATACTTGAGGGGGTGTTGGGAGAGATTGCCCACACTCTTGGTCCTAACACATACTAATCGATTTACATCGTCCACAAAACTATAAAAACATGACAGTGGAGGCCCCTTGGATTGGAGTTCAACATTCTTCTTTTTTAACAATGATATGTGACACCACATTCCAAGAATGGAGCCTTTTCCCGGAAACGAGAGTTTGCCATCTATACAATTTCATCAACCACTGCGTAAGTTGTCATATGTATATCATAGGCCACAAATACGTAAGGAAGAAAAAGAAGAATAAAGAATTGGCTCGAGAAAGAAATAATTGATATTCAAATAACCATTGCTGCAATCTAATCCCAAATCCAATGACAACATCTCAATGTATACACAATAAACTAGTGTAGAAATCAACCGAAGAGTGAAAAGGGGGAAATTCGACCTAAGAGAAGTAAAGAGGGTATGAAGAAGAAGCTCTACGTAAAGTGTAGTGTGAGAAGTATATCTCAAAATCTGTGCAAAGCTTTGTCAGTAAAGTGACTTAAACTCTACATCTGGTGGAATCAATCAAGACTCGGTTGTGTGATGGTCAGCTGAGTAGTGTATTCAATTCTGTGCGTCAGTAGGGTGGAGTCTACTGAAGCTTCTTTCAGCAAGGTGAAGTCTGCTGAGTACTGAATACAGCAGGGTCCCACATCTGTTAATTTTGTTATGTGACAGCTATACAGTGTCATTAAAAGGAGGACACGTGTAAGGGTATTTATGGCAGATCAGACAAATATTCCTGGCTGCTAGGGTTTAAGGATTTGTGCCGATATATACAGTTGTTGTTGCATTGTCTGTGTGTGTGAAATCAGTAACTCAGTGCTTAATAATAAATATCTCTTTTACGCCCGTGGTTTTTTATCTCTCTCGCTTTGAGAGGGGTTTTCCACGTTAAATCTGTGTTCTTCTTGTTTTCTGTTATCTCCTTTGATTATTTGCGTTTGATTGCATCTGTTTCTATTTCTTGTATCTGAATTTATCTCCATTCGTTATAACAAAGTGGTATCGAGCCAGGTTCTGGAGAAAACAATCTGTACGATCGGCTTCATCTTCACCAAGACCTTCAGTAAGGTGCTAGGATCTGTGATAAAGTTGTGATCTTTAGCAAGAAAAGATGTCAGCAGTAAGCGTGAAAATCGATAAATTTATAGGAAGGAACAGTTTTGGTCTGTGGCAAATCAAGATGCGTGCACTGTTGAAACAGCAGGGTTTGTGGAATCCTTTATCTGACAAACCAAATACAGGTGCAGCAGATTATGCCAGTCTGGAAGAGAAAGCATATTCAACCATCATGTTGTGCTTATCCGATGATGTTATCACAGAGGTTCCTGAGGAAGACACCGCAGCCAAGTTGTGGAAGAAGCTTGAAAGCTTGTATATGACCAAGTCACCGACCAACAACTTGTTGTTGAAACAGAGGTTGTTCAGTTTGAAGATGCATGAAGGGAGTCCACTTAGGGAACATCTTGACCAGCTGAACACAATATTACTTGATTTAAGGAATATTGATGTTAAAATTGAAGATGAATATGCAGCCCTAATCCTATTGGTGTCATTACCGGCATCATATGAAAACTTTGTGCAGCCTTTCATAGTTAGGAAGGATACAGTAGCTTTAGAGGATGTGAGGTCCGCCTTACATGCCAGGGAGCTTAGACACAAGGCTGCTGGGACAGACAGTCAGGCTGTTGGGCTAGTAGCTAGTAGTAATAGTGGAAAATGATATGGACAGAAGAAGAAAAAGAAGTCGGGGTCCAAAGGTCCTAAGTCTACTGATGTCTGTAATTATTGTAAGGAGCAGGGACATTGGAAGTCCAATTGTCCAAGGAAGAAGAAACAACAGGAAGGCAATTCTGGCACAGTAGCCTTGGCTCCTGAGCAATCTGATGAGGATCTAGTTCTAGTTGCAGAGGACTCTACACACCATAATGATGTGTGGATACTTGATTCTGGAGCATCCTACCATATTTGTCCAAACAGGGAGTGGTTTTCCACTTATGAGCAGATGGATGGTGGTCAAATCTATATGGCCAATAGCATGGTTTGCAAAGTTGTGGGAATTGGCTCAATAAAGTTAAGGACAGAGGATGGTAAATTCTGTACACTGAAAGATGTAAGACATGTTCCACAAATGACCAAGAATTTGGTATCTCTTAGTCTACTGGACAGCAAGGGGTTCAATTTCAAGGGTGAAGGTGGACAGCTGAATGTCTTAAAAAATTCAATTGTAGTCCTCAAAGGCATCAAGAAGGGAACCTTGTATATATTACAAGGATCTACTATATCTGGCACTGCTGCTGTTGCATCATCAACAGTTCACCAGTCTCAGCAAACTCAGCTGTGGCACATGAGACTTGGTCACATGGGTGAAAGAGGTATGCAGGTTCTTTCTTCAGCAGGTTTTCTTGGGGGATATAAGGTCAAGAATCTGGACTTTTATGAACATTGTGTGTTTGGGAAATTGCATAGAAGTAAGTTCTCAGCAGGGTTGCACAACACAAAGGCATCACTTGATTATATCCATTCAGACTGCTGGGGTCCGTCAAAAGTTGAGTCATTGGGTGGTCACAGATATTTTGTGTCATTCATAGATGACTATTCAAGGATGACTAGGGTGGTGATGATGAAGAACAAAAGTGATGCATTCAATAGCTTCAAGCAGTGGAAGGCCCTAGTGGATAATCAGTTAGGCCGGAAAATCAAGAAGCTTCGTACAGATAATGGTCTAGAATTCTGCAGGACGGATTTTGATTCATTTTGTGCAACCGAGGGTATTGCCGGACATCATACTGTAAGGAATACACCTCAGCAGAATGGTGTAGCTGAAAGGATGAATCAAACTTTACTAGAGAGGGCAAGATGTATGCTTTCTCAAGTTGGTTTATCAAGGAGATTTTGGGTAGAGGCTGTAAAAACAGCTTGCTACTTAATCAACAGGAGTCATCACACAGGAATCAATCTCAAGACACCATTTGAGATATTGTCAGGCAAACCTGCCGACTACTCGATTCTAAGGGTTTTTGGAAGTACAGCTTACTATCATGTTGGTGAAGGGAATTTGGAGCCAAGAGCCAAGAAGGGAGTGTTTGTGGGGTATGGTGATAGAGTGAAAGGATATAGGATTTGGTCATCAGCAGAGTCCAGAGTAATCCTCAGCAGGGACGTTGTGTTTGATGAAAATTCTATGTTAAGCTCATCAATGGGGAGGTCTACTGAATCTGAAACCGGTGTTGAGAAACATGTGGAGCTTCAGGTGGAGTCTACTGATATGCCATAATCGGTGGATCCAAATCAACACTATACTGATCTGGATAACGAAACAGAATCTGATCCAAGCCAGCCTACTGAGACCTCAGTAGGGCGTCATACAAACATTGATCAGCAGAGTCTAGCCGCCATCAGGCCAAGAAGATCTAATGTTGGGATACCTCCAAGGAGATATGGATATGATGATTTGGCTGGATATGCACTCCAAGTTACAGAGGAGGTAGAGGTTCCTGAACCTACTACTTACAAGGAAGCAGTGACATGTATAGAAGCATCTCAGTGGCATGCAGCCATGGGAGATGAAATGGAGTCATTGTTGAAGAATCGGACTTGGGAATTGGTCAAACAGCCTACTGACAAGGGAGTTGTGACTTGTAAATGGATTTTCAAGAAAAAGGAAGGAATAACTAAGGCAGTAAGGGTCGTATAAGGCACGCTTGGTTGCAAGAGGATTCAGTCAAAAGGAATGGGTTGACTTTGATGAAATATTTTCACCAGTGGTCGGACACACTTCAATCGTGGTGTTACTAGCAATGGTGGCACATCGTGATCTGGAACTTGAGCAATTAGATGTAAAAACCGCTTTTCTACATGGTGAGGTTGATAAGGAGATATACATGACACAGCCTGAGGGTTTTCAAGTTCCTGGCAAGGAAAATTATTTTTGCAAGTTGAAGAAATCATTGTATGGCTTGAAGCAAGCTCCAAGGCAATGGTATAAAAGGTTTTACAGTTTTATGCTTCAGCAGGGTTACAACTGAAGTCCTTATGATTGTTGTGTATACCACAGTCTGCTGAAAGATGGATCTCATATCTATCTTGTCTTGTATGTCGATGACATGTTGATTGCTGCTGCAAGGAAGTCTGATATTCTAAATCAAGAACCTTCTCAGTCCTGAATTTGAAATGAAGGATTTGGGAGCAGCCAAGAAAATCTTAGGGATGGAGATCTAGAGAGATAGAAGTCGAAGAAATTGTTCTTGTCTCAGCAGGGTTATGTTCCGAAGATTTTGGCCAAGTTTGGTATGTCTACTGCAAAACCAATAGATACTCCTATGGCATCAAATGTTCATTTGTCTGTTTATGCATCACAGTCAGCTGAAGAGAAGCAGGATATGTCAAAAGTTCCCTACGCTAGTGCAGTTGGCAGTCGATGTATGCCATGGTATGCACTAGGCCTGATCTCGCTCAGGCAGTCAGTGTTGTCGGCAAGTTTATGGCTCAACCTGGAAAGGAACACTGGAAAGCTGTTAAAAGGATATTCAGGTATCGGAGAGGTACAGCTGATGTTGGTCTCATTTCTGGAGGTGATACTGGTCTGATCACAAGCTACTGTGATGCTGATTATGCACGTGATGTTGACTGTAGAAAATCAATGACTGGGTATATGTTTACATTAGGAAATGCAGTGGTCACCCGGAAAGCTACTCTTCAGGCTACAGTAGCCTTATCAACTATTGAAGCGAATACATGGCTCTTCCTGAAGCAGCTAAGGAGGGTATCTGGTTGAAAGGGCAAGTCAGTGATTTGGGGTTGCATCAGGATCAGGCTGAGATATATTGTGACAGTCTTAGTGCAATATGTTTAGCCAAGTATCATGTTCATCATGAGAGAACCAAACATATTGATGTCAGGTATCATTTCTTGAGGAATGAGAAGATGGTTTTAGTGAAGAAGATCGGCACCAAGGATAATCCTGCTGACATGTTAACGAAATTACCCATTGTTTACACTGCAATTGAGTGAACAAGGGCTAGAGGGTAATTTCGTCATGATAAAGTAAAAATTCGATTAATTATCGCCTCCTTAATATGCGTGTCAAAGTCAAAAGTGACTTATATTTTGGACCGGAGGTAGTACAATATTATTGACCACTTCTAGAAAATGATTCAATACTTTATCACGAAATGTTAAAAAGTAACGCATTCATAAGGTTTCTTCAATTGTGTGAAATTTCTAAAACTCCTATATTACGGGGCGGAGGGAGTAATAATTTGAATTGAGTTGTGAGCCTGAAAAACTTCTAAGTTTGAGATTTCTTATTCCTTAATTTGCTCTTTTGCAAGTATTAGGTTGATGTCCTTTGCGATTCTTGTGCCCACTTTGTCCATATAAAATCACAGAGAACGACCTACTACATGTCTCCAATAAACTGCGTGGAATTGAAGAGGGCTATGATTCAT
This sequence comes from Gentiana dahurica var. dahurica, assembly GCA_024500145.1. Taxonomy (NCBI): domain Eukaryota; kingdom Viridiplantae; phylum Streptophyta; class Magnoliopsida; order Gentianales; family Gentianaceae; genus Gentiana; species Gentiana dahurica. The sequence goes on from CM044905.1 coordinate 89,103,647, forward strand.
GATCCAGAGGCCAAGGTTTCACGGCTTTCTTTTATTTTTAGCTTTATTTGTAAGAAGAATGATGGAGGTACCGACACCATTCACACATTTTTGTACCGGCTCTATCTCCAACCATACAAATAGTTATTAAAAAGAGTGAGAGAGAATCTGAACCATTCAAAACACTGTTTCAGGGGATGGGCGGTGACTTCTGCTCAAGAGAGGATATATAGGCTCGTTATTATGTGGAATATATGTTAAATGCTATGTGAGTGTTTCCAAGATCGTAATTCTGCATCTATGATATTTTCCCCAAGATTTGGTACTGTTTGGTCTTGTTTTGCATGTTTTATAGGATGTACCGGATATGGACCATTGGAGAATGGATATGGACCAAAAAAAGTATATTGGGCCAAGTGATTGAAGTCCAAGAAGAAGCCTCTTGAAGAAAAAGAAGAAAAGTCGGCCTGGTTTACCGAGGGCTAGGTCCGATAAACCGAGGACTTGTACGTTTGACATGAAACCGATTCTGCCGCATTATCTAGGTCGGTTAGTGTTTTAGAGATTCTTAAGTTTGCTATTGTATCTATATAAATCCGCATATACTGAAAGCTTTGATGTAACTCATATATCTTCTTAAGTTTTTCATATTACATTACATATTTTGATTAAATAAAGTTATTCAAGCTTTGGAAGAGTTTTTTCTGGTTTCCTCCCTTTCTCCACCATCTCTAGCTTGAGTAGATCGAGCTAGATCTCCATTGTTGAAGGTATGAAGCTTTGAACGTTCCTTTTTGTCTTCAATATGGTAGATATGTTCGTATTTATGGTAAAATAAGTAAATTATAGGGTCTTTAATCGTAATTGAGCAATGTAGATCCAAGAATAAGAAAAACTGACCCGGGTAACCCGGCGGTCTATACCGGTTTACCGAGACATTACTTAGAAAACCTAAAACTGAGATTCACTACAGCTACGTTGATCGACAGGTTTAATTAACAGTAGGTTAGATCTGGCCGTTCTTCTTATTGTAATCATAAACTGGCATGAAATACGAATAGGTGAGGTGCTAAGGCTCCGTTTGTTTTGGCCGGAGTTTTTTTGGGCGTTTTTTTACATCACATCACCAATCATTTCTTACAATTCTCTCACCAATCAAATCTTCAACTACAAATAAAAAAATATTAAATCATCTCTCATCATTTCACTTTATCAACTTTATTACATTTTTTACCATTATTTTATTCATTATTCTACTTTATTTCACCAATCATTTCATAATCTACACCAATCATTATTCTACTTTATTTTACCCATTCAACTTTCTAATCATTACTTCAATCACTTTATCAAAAAAAACTTCCAAAAAAAACTCCAACCCAAAACAAACACAACCTAAGTTTAGACATAGCCCGATGGACCATAGGATCGTGCTGATCAATGTCGACAGTTGTCTAGGCGGGTTAACGGTATGAGTTAGCGCTCGATATCGTAAATTCTAGATCTTTATGCGTATGGGATATTACGGACCAATTAAGAAGGGTAGCTTGCGTATAGATTGTCTACTACCATTGTCGGAGTAGATAGGAATAGGAGTTGCACCCGTAGATGATAATGATAATTAAAACGAAAGCTCACGATTAATTTAAGGAAATTATGTGGGGAAGTAAACGTAACGATTAACTAATCCAAGTTAGTAGATCGGTGAGAAGATGGGGAGGAATGCCAAGTTTGTTTTCTTATTGTTTATTGTTGGTCCATGACCGCCTCTATGTTGCTTCTTAATTAGGTTAGAATTGTTTATACTTATAGTTGCATTATCTCTGTGGGATCGACCTTGACTCGCATTTACTATACTACGATGTACCGAGTAATCTTGCTAGTAATATCGACGTTAGTGACTTACACGCGATCAGCAATCGGCAAAATGACCTTCATCTTCTAAGTTAAGAGCAATGTAGTGGGAAATGATTGATATGACGGGCGTTATAAACCTAAAAAACGTCTTGAAAATTGTCCCCATTCAAACGAGTGGGTAACAACGCCTCAAAACAAGTGACAGTTATGACAGCGTTATGACGGAACTCCCTAAAAAATAATCTCTACAAGGATAGACAAGCGAGCCGAGCTGCAACTTAACTAGATCTGAGCTGACCTCGGGGTCTCGGCTAGATCTAGGGGGCTTATGACGGAGGTTGGACTACACCTCACCATGTGTCTTCCCCATGATGGGAAATTAATGAATAAAGTCATAAGATTAAGGGCTATGAGCCCCACTTTAGCCCAAGGGCAGACCTAAACCCCAGGTGGGAGGTCATCATGGCTAGCTCCCCAGTCCATCGCAGGTCGGTTAGGGCGCAACGAAGCTCAACCAGCGCAGTTCGGGCCACAACAGCATACAGGACTCGACGCAGGTCGGCCTGAGATTGCTTAGCTGAAATAGTCCACGTGCGTAATATAACAGATAATTATGGGAAGAATCATCGGCTATAAAGGCTCTAATCCTATCGTTCAAACTACCGTGATTATCTCCTAAAATCAGGGGATTGACACGGTTTAATCCTATACTTGAGGGATGCAAAAATAGAATCCAACATGGACACAGCATAGGCATGCCTAGGGCACAAGCCCCTCTATATAAACGATCCCAAGAACTATTGCAGACTTGATTCCTGATTCATACACAGGATACGTAGGCAAACTTGGGGATAAAACATCTCAGGCTCAGTATAAAAATAACACAAACCACCCCCATGCATACTTTTTTCCAGGCTTTCAATCTTGATCAAATTGTCACTAGGTGGAATAGGCCCAAGTTTATTGATAGACGAAATCCAGCATCGTCGGTGTTATTATTGAATCCATCAAATTTATCATAGCATTCTCCTTTATATAGGAGATAAATGAGATAATAATCAATTTCAAAACAAATAAACCTAAAGATAAATATCATCACTTAAATAATTTATTTCTACTAAACTCTATCCTATGTTTCACTTGAATATCATATTTATCTATTCTTTCATAATCTACCTCCCATCAGCTTAAGCTTTTGAGAGATATGGTAGTTGTACATGGTATCAGAGCAGGAGGTCATGGGTTCAAACCTCGCTCCAAGCACTTGAGGGGCGTGTTGAATATATAAAATGTCAATTATCTACCTTCCTATCAGCTTAATCTTTTAGGAAAGATTGTAGTTAAACACGCCACACCACAAGCGGGGCAATTAACACCCTTCTCAACCATCTTGTTGGAGATTTTTGAATAATATTATATCCTTTGATGTTCAAACTAATCTACAAAATTTGTTTTAATTGTAAGAGCAACAATTCATTTTGAGAACTAAGAGCAACAATTCTGAATTGGAATATTTTGGCCAAATTTCTCTTTTTACAATAAATCATAAAAGTCTCCAGGCTAGAAACAAAGGTGCGCCGGCTTTTTTATTTTTTGTTTTTTATATGTTTATTTCTTGAAATTGCCGTTTGAGGTGCCGTCTGAATATCTATGGACGAATTTGCTGGCCATTTTTAAATTTCGATTGTTTTGATGATATGTTCTCTTTCAACTTCACATACGGTCTGTAGGGAACGTAGGATCTCGAGGTATGGAATAATGAAAATTTTAAAGAGACAAATAAATAAATTAAAGAAGGAAAACAAAATATTTAGTACATATATTAGTTTAAAAAAATCAAATAAAGGGGGCAGTTTCTGAGAAAAAATATGGTGCAACGTGTATTTTCGGGATATGCCAAGTGGAGGGTCATGATTATTTCTTATTTCCTCTCTTACACAAACTAAAAGTGTGTATGTGTAAATTGGATTAATTATGGCCTCCACTTGGTATGACCTGAAAATACCTGTTGCACCATAACTCTTCTAGCAGTTGCCCCTCATTGGCTGTACATAGGTCCGCCTCTGGATATGGTTATTGTCTGTGCTTCCTCTTATATTAAAACAATATGTTGGTGTTGATGTTACTTGTATGGAATATGGTCTATTATGTCTTTGATGATGAGCGGCTGGGTGTTCTCGGAAGTAGTCACATTGGGTGTTGAATTACTATCTCTCTCTTGAAAGCAACATGATATCGGAAAATAAGATCTTGAGTTCAAACCCCGACAAACACTTTCTTTTCAAATCAAGTGAGGGTCTTAATCAGGGCCGGCCCTATAGTGAGGCCAGAGAGACTGCGGTCTTAAGCCCAACGGTGCCGGGAGGGCCCAACGGTACATGTTTCGCTAAAAGAAAAAAAAATCGTGTAGATTCAATCCGATCCAACCTAATATAATATGTTTTTTTTTTATTAAGGCCCAATTTTTTTTAACTCCAATTGATAAAGATCCTAATAAAAAATTTACAGGGCCCAAAAAAAATAGATATACAAACAAGTTTTATTAATTTTTTGTTTGAAAAACTATTGAAATTAAAAAATATATATTATTTGTTGGAAAAAATGTAGTACTTAGGATTTGATAGAGAAGTAGAAACTCCAAGGCACGTTAATAACTTTGTCTTCTAAGAGATATTTCGTCCCTCACGATTTGTCACTAAGGGATCAAACGAAAATCTCTATCATGATACAATGGAGGCGTCTGATTTCAAACATTGACTTGTTTGAATCAAACCCGAAAACACTCAAAGTTTTCTGATGATCTGTCAAACTTATGAATTTTCGCCTGCATACTTGTGTCTTTTATAGGCTGCAAGTACCCCATAAATGAATGGAGGTACTCCTTGCATGAAAGGGTAGGGTTGTCACTGTTCACCGGATGAAAGAATGCAACTCTTACGAAAAGGTAAGTACATATCAGGTCGAACCCCGTTTCGTTGCGATAACATTAATTCATACGGTAACTCGTATGCAAACGATTATAAAATATTTACTTTAAGAAAAAATATCTAACATTATTTTATATTATTATATATCTATATAAAAAAAGCACACAAAGAAAAATAAAAAGTATGTTTTTGTATACGTATTAATTTGGTTTTTGTTTCTAAATATGCTAGAAGAGACTACTTTGTAGGCATGTTTTGAGGCTATCGATAAATTGAATTTTGTATTTACGGATGTTAAAAATGCGATAAGTATGTTTTAAAAAAAAACTTCAACTAAAAGGACCAATTCGGGGACTTGGCCTTAAACCCAATTAATACCAGGGCCGGCCCTGGTCTTAATAAAAGACAGTGACGGACCCTGAAAAAATTTTGTCAGTAGAACAAGTTCAAAGATATAATGGGGACATTAATAATGTTTTTACATTTTTAACCAACAAAATTACATCATTTTTCGGATCACAGTGGGGGCATTAGCCCCACCCTTGAAGCCTTGGGTCCGACCCTAATGAATGACCGACAATTGAGTGACGTGTAATGCGCGTAGTTAATTTGATGGTTAATGTCTAAAATACCCCTTGAATATCATTATTGCAATAGTTGTTGAGTAATGAAAAGTTGTTGGATACTTAATAAATTAGGGGTAAGATAAAGAAATGAGCAATAAATGTTCCGTGGAGTAGTCGACACATTGTCGGAAACTACGTTAGCTTGGGAAGATGGATTTGGTTTTATTGTTGCGGCGTTTCCGTCCTGCTTTTTAGATCAGCTCTTTGGGCGTGGTATTTTTTTTTTTTTGTGCTGTTGCTACTTGATTTGGTTGAGATTACTTATGTTGCTGTTAATTTTGTCGGATGGTTGGTTTTTTTCCCGTTACTTTGGTTTCCTCTTGTAACTTTATTTTTAACATATGGATAATATATAAAAGTTTATTGGTTGTTCAAAAGATATGTGTTCTTCATTTCTTTTTGCACTTGTTTGATTGTTTAAATATCTGTTCTTCTCATAATCACCATCAATGTCTGACGATCCGTTATAACAGTGCAAACGTGAGGATCCAGATCATCTTAATCGATTAAGTGGTTTTGAAAAGCATTGTCAAACAGTCTTAAACTAACTATCATTCAAAGTATTAAGAACAGGTGTTGAATTGTCACAAGACTTAGTTTTGGTTATTAGGTTGGGGTAAATCACCAAACTCAATCTTGACTCCATTGAGTTCGGTGATCATTAAGCAACATAAAATTTTACACCGTGTCAAATCTCATTGGCTAGTCCATTATATTCCATCAAATGAAATATATTATATTCCTTCCTTCAAATGATTTTCTATATTTTCAAATATAAAGAAGTAAAATAAAAAATAAAAAATAAAACACCAAAGAGAAAGTGACTAGTATTAATAGTAATAGTACTCGAAGAAGAGCCACATTACAGTTGAACAAGATCTCATGCACAAAACAAAAACAAAAATAAGTGTCAAAACAACAAACATTTCCCAGGGTTTGTTGACAATGGTTTTATTTATTAGCTAATTAAAAGGTAAATACTTGACTCGAAATATTCAAGAACACATACGCGATGAAATCGCCAGCATGAATCCAAGGGGAAATTCGCCATAAAATGATCGAAATGCGTATCAAAATCCACACGTGAATGAATCTATGACTCCTCGGATTCACATTCATCAATACAAAGACAACCTTCAGAAGCTGGGCAATAATTCTCAGCCGTTTCATCGTCGCACTGATAATTAGGATTGTTGCAAACATTTAGTAAGACCTTGCTCAAAGGTACTGCATTTGGCCGTCCAGCTGCTAACCCCACTTCAGCTGCATGCAATTAATTCAGATAATTATCGGTCAAGAAAAACAAGAAACATCATATCAGAAGGACACTGTTAATATAGCACCACAGCAAAATTCGACATTCGACTCTAAAGGGGTATGTTCGACCTCTGTAAATTGCCCGACTGCCCCAGTAACAATGCCCTTACGAGAATTGTACATTTGTACTAATACTTTCTATAAGAAAAAAACATAAGAAATATGTGAATGTAAGAAGTTTAATTACCGGAAACAAAGAACAACAACAAGAGAAGAGATCTCCAGAAAACAATTTTCCCCATCTGTTTAGTGAACTTTGATGCAACCATGCACTACTTGTGTTAATTTGTGAAGTGTAACCTAAACATGTCATATTTATAGGTAAATATGGTTTTGCATGCTTTGCCAATGAAAAAAACTAAATATGCCGTCTTTTTCAACAAAGATACTGCACGTCAATTGTCATGCATGTACATTCCAGACAATCTTTGAGAAATTAGGAAATCAGGCCCCGTAGGATTCAATATTATTTTCGTCTAGTCAAACCTGACATTCTTTTTCAAGTACCCCGTGAAAATTTTCACGGGCTCAAAACAAGGATCGCAGAAAATGGAGAACACTAAATTCATGTTAATGAATCGATTGAATTCTTTTTTCGGTTAAAAATCATGAGATTTAGTAGGAATTGTTTAAGTTTTTTAGTACTAAGTCGCTAGACCTAAAAAAATTATTGAGCTCTATAGAAGGGCTAAATTATAATTTTGGTCCTCTAACTAGACACGTTTTTCGATTTTGGTCCTGGTTTTTCTCCAGCGACAGTTTTAGTCCTGTAAGTGGTCTTTTTTTTGCAAAAATAATCCTGAACGCTGGAAAGACCACTTACAGGACTAAAATTGGTCTTTTCCGGCAATAATTTTAGTCCTGTAAGTGGTTTTTGCGGGGACAATATTAGTCATGTAAGTGGTCTTTCCGGCGTTCAGGACTATTTTTGCAAAAAAAAGACCACTTACAGGACTAAAATTGTCGCCGGAGAAAAACCGGGACCAAAATCGAAAAAGTGTCTAATTAGAGGACCAAAATTGTAATTTAGCCCTCTATAGAGGCCTGATTTTCATATTTTGTCCTTTGTGATCATTCTCCTTAGAAACTATTAGTGATGAAAAAACAGGGGTGCTAGAGTGACACATTGTTTTTTAGTTGGGTATGGAAGTTCGATCCCCTATACGTACCGACTACTCTCAGCAAAAAAAAAACATGTGTATAAAAAGTCTCTCGCAAACTAAACCATTGAGGCATACTGTTTGGAGAGATTGTCCACACTCCTGTATAAGGAAATATAGTAACACGTTTATTATCATCAATTGGTTTTAGTACAACGGTAAGCGCTTGATCCTAACATGATATCGGAGCCAGAAGTCATGAGATCGAACCCTAGTTGGAACATTATTTTAAAAAAATTGTGCAAGTGTTGGGACAGACTGCCAACACTTGAGGGGGTGTTGGGAGAGATAGCCACACTCTTGATCCTAACACATACTAATCGATTTACATTCCAGAAGTCATGAGATCGAACCCTGGTTGGAACATTATTTTAAAAAAATTGTGCAAGTGTTGGGACAGACTGCCAACACTTGAGGGGGTGTTGGGAGAGATAGCCACACTCTTGATCCTAACACATACTAATCGATTTACATCGTCCACAAAACTCTAAAAACATGACAGTGGAGGCCCCTTGGATTGGAGTTCAACATTCTTCTTTTTTAACAATGATATGTGACACCACATTCCAAGAATGGAGCCATTTCCCGGAAACGAGTGTTTGCCATGTATACAATTTCATCAACCACTGCGTTATATATATCATAGGCCACAAATACGTAAGGAAAAAAAAGAAAAAAGAATTGGCTCGAGAAAGAAATAATTGATATTCAAATAACCATTGCTGCAATCGAATCCCAAATCCAAAGACAACATCTCAATGTATACACAATAAACTAGTGTAGAAATAAACCTAAGAGTGAAAAAGGGGAAATTCAACCTAAGGGAAGTAAAGAGGGTATGAGGAAGAAGCTCTAGGTAAAGTGTAGTGAGAGAAGTATATCTCAAAATATGTGCAAAGCTTCTATTTATATGTGCCCAAAACTGTACTTGAAAACTGCTGAATGCGCACACATTCCACTTTAATGCGCATGCATTGCCCGGTGTCCTCTAAGGAAATCTTGATCCTGCTGAACTGCATGCATTGCCATGCATGCGTACGCATTGAGCGTCTTATCCCCAATTCCTTAACTTGTTGCTGCTCCTGGGATGCGTACGCATTGTTCCTGCATCCGCACGCATTGTTTCTGCCCTTTTCAAGGCTGAGCATCCTGAATCACTGATGCGTACGCATTACACAAAATGCGCACGCATTAGCTACATTCCTCCAAATCTTTACATCATGTATCATGGATACGTACGCATTGCCTTGCATGCATACGCATTTCCTGCTGCACCCTCTAAACTTCACTATTTCTTCAGCTTTTCCATCCTCGAACCTCGGTCTTGCCTTCATGAGCTCAATGTATTACCTTCCAGGCTTACGAACACCTATATCCTGCGTCATGACATCTAAACACATACCAAGCATAACTCCGCAAGATAAATAGGACTCGAAAAGGCTAAAAACACTGTAAAATGACAAGGTTTACCATCTATATGATGGTTTACCTCAAAGTGAGCGTACTATGTGTTTTCTCCCTTAACAGGGCATAGAAGTACCCGGAATGAGCTAAAAGTGCCGTAAACGAGGGTTAAAACATGCACCGAAGCATAGCAAAGTTGACTCTCATCAGTCCGCTACTAAGAGGTAGCCTTCACCGCCTGTCACGGTGTGACATTTATGTCTGGTAGCCTCCTTTGATACTAATTGTAACGCCCCAATCTGACATGGCTACTTAATGAATCTGGTAACTACTTAGACCCATCGTACTCGATTAGTAGATTAAGTGTATCATGTATATAGTATGTAAAATACAAATATTTTATTAACCGAATCTGACACAACTATATTTTGTACGAATTTGTGCTTTGTTCTCCAGTTTTTTCCATTTTCTTATCTATTTATTGTTATTTTTACCTAACAATAAATAGCCCCGCAGCATATCATAAAATGAGTTTTATTTTCATTAAAATGTGTTTGCAATGTAACCATATTTTCAAATATTTGTATTTTTATTACTTTCATAGGATCAGAAATTTTGTTTTTTAGTTAAGACTTGATTTATTCTGGCCGGCTGTTGTTAACATTTGCCTCTACAAGTATCTGCAAAATGTTGTCTGTATTAATTGAGAATCGATTTGTTCGGCATTGATGTGTATGATTGACCTAATTTAATGTTTCAACAACGAAGTTTTGATTTTGCCGGTTTTTTTTCCCTATAATTGAAGATAAATTTAATTGTTTTGAAAGAACGCATGAGTAGTTAATAATTACCGGGTTTGGAGTTACATATATACGGCATTAGCAAAGATTTACTTTAAGAATGGAGATCACTAGTTCGGTTTCTTCTGAGGCGTCATGTTGAAAGAGCTTTTGATCAGGCCTTAACCTTGAGTAAGAGTCAGACTCTGCAGGCACGATCCAGACTGAACTCCGGATTAGTCGAGCCAGTTAATCCCGGACACGATGAGGGTTTTAATAATAAAAAAATACCTTAAGATACAATTTTATATAAAGATTAAGGGTTAACCCTTAAGATTTTGGGTTTCCATTCCGTAAGGCTAATGTGTTGGGTTAATAAAAGAAGTATTCTCTATGTCCCAAAAAATAGAGTCTTTTGGTTTTTTAAAGTTTTCCCGTATTATAAAGCATTCTCGCATCCTAATACAATATTAAATACATTGTTTCCACTTTTACGTTAAAACAATACAATATTATAGACCATTTCTAGAAAATGATTCAATACTTTGCCTCGAAATGTTAAAAAGTAACGCATTTATAAGGTTTTCTTAAATTGTGTGAAATTTCTAAAACTCCTATATTACGGGGCGGGGGGAGTAATAATTAGAATTGAGTTGTGAGCCTGAAAAACTTCTAAGTTTGAGATTTCTTATTCCTTAATTTGCTCTTTTGCAGGTATTGTGTTGATGTCCGTTGCGATTCTTGTGCCCACTTTGTTCATATAAAATTACAGAGAACGACCTACTACATGTCTCCAATAAACTGCGCGGAGTTGAAGAGGGCTCTGATTCATGATCTAGAAACCAAGGTTTCACTGCTTTCTTTTGTTTTTAGCTTTATTTGTAAGAAGAGTGATGGAGGTACCGACACCATTCGCACATTTTTGTACCGGCTCTATCTCCAACCATACAAATAGTTATTAAAGAGAGTGAGAGAGAATCTGAACCATTCAAAACACTGTTTCGGGGATTGGTCGGTGAGTTTTTCGGTTCCATTATCATTTTGGTAGCAACAAATATGTAGCAATATGGAAAACATAGGCCCAAGCCCATAAAAGAGGAGATGCCTCATCCCCAAAACCTAGGTTATGAGGTGAGGGAAGTCCATATCCTAATATGGTGGGTGAAACAACCACAAGCTCCCAATGTGGGACACTTTAACACGCCCCCTCAAGTGTGGCCGGGCACACAAGGCCAACAAATAGGCCCAACAGTTGCACAATAAAGGGTGGCTCTGATCACTACAACAAAAATACCCTTTTGCCACAGATGTTTTTGCCACGACAAAATGTCGTTTCTAATACTCACTTTTAGCCACAACTGTCGTGCCAAATAAGCAACAACATAAATATTTAAAATATTAGTAGTATTAGCCACAACAGTTGTGGCGAAAAAATTTCCCTCCATTTTCCAGAGGTGGCGCTATATTTATTGGCCACAACTGTTGTGGGAAAAACAATGTGAAATAATTTTAGTCACAACAGTCGTGGCAAATGGTTTTGGCGCCTTTCGAATTTAGCTTTAACGAATTTGGCGGAATTGGTAAAACTTATGGCGCTATTCTAAAAAAAATTGATTTGCCCTTTTGCCTCGGGTTCGTTGTCGCTAATACCATCTGAATGCTGATGTGGGCTGCCAACTCATCTGCTATGACTATGTTCATCGAATTAGAAAAAAATGAAAGAAATAAAAAAACCTTTCCACTTCTCCTCTCACATCCAATTAGAAAAATAGTCATCTGTTTCGTCTCCTCACTCTCACCCCCATTCCGGTGAAGCACAACTTGAGGAAAGGTTACATATGGAGTTCATCTCGATGGATTTTTGATTTTGGCATTTGGGTTTACTTCTTGTTTCTACAAATCGGCAAACAAGTTTTTTCTGGGGTTTGCCTAACTTTTTTCCTATATTGTTTTTTTGCACTGATTGTGGATATAGATGGTGACATCGGTGCCTGCCGCCTGCGAGGCTAGGCTTTTGAAAATTGAAAGTCAATTGCTTTATGTTTATCCTCAATTGTTTTAGCATCTATTGATAATCCACCGAATATATCAATACATCTCATTTTCATTTGTCAATCAGGTTGCTTTATTCTAATAAAGGAATAAACGGCATCAAGTTTCTTATTGTGTTTTCTTTTTGATGGGTCCTTTTTTTTGCCGTTGTTTCTTGTTATTAATGAATAATTGAGGATTGGACATGTTTTTCTCTAAAATTCTGAGGTAAGTGCGTTCATTACTCATTTGTTTCTGTCTGTGATGTTTTTCATTATTCAGTTCGCTTTTCCAAGCACAAATCTGTTTCTTTGTTTGTTTTTGTACTGCCGTACAATTTCAACAATGTTTTGGAATCATCCATTTGTCAACAAAATGTTTCTTTTTCTTTTAGATTTTCTTATTTTCGTTTTTACCTTATTATATAGGACCTTTTCCTTAGTTTTTAGAGCTATATATGAATCAACGTTTTTCAGCTGTAGAATGTTTTTGTTCATTTTGGTTCCAAGACATTTTATAAGCACTAGTCACAGATCCTTATGGTGTTTGAAATCAGTTGTTGCCAAAATCTTTTTGTGTCTAGGGCATGTATATCGGCTTAGTCTACCTGCTATTTGTTCAATCTGCTTAGTCTAAGTCATGAATCTACATATATGTGTATTGTTGCCTTATCTTTCATCTGTTAAAGGTCATGTATGTATGCCTGCTTGCAATCTGAGTTGTAACCTGCTTGTAAGACTTTGATTTGAGTCTAGGTCCTGTTTGCTTCAGGTCTTGATCTTTATTCTGATAAGTCAAGTTCATGTCTATGTTTAGAGTCTGATGAGTGTCCTTGTTTGTTTGCTTTAGTCTGGTTTTGGTAATTATGCTAACAAGTTTGTCTTATGCGTATGTTTTAGTTTAGCTGAGAACTTGCTTTTGTTCATTTTATTGGTTGAAGTCATCAAGATTTTAGTTGCAACCAGGTTGAACATTTTCGATTAGTCATTAAGATTTTAATTATCTATCTCTCCATCGACTTAAGGTTTTAGGAGAGATGGTATTTCAACAGATTACCATTGTGGGTTGGTGCTCAATAATGCCTTGTGTTGAATTATTGTCAACTTACTTGACAAAACCGAATTCTTGGAGAAAAAATTTCTAACATTATAGAATTTGCTTTGTAACTGTTTGTTTGATGTAGATAAGACTGAATGTTATCTTGTTAAATATGGAGTCTTATTGTTGATTGGCATATTTGTTTTTGGAGGAAATATCATCAAAATCGATGTGGCCTTTGTTTACAATAATATCCTTTGAATTGACTCAGGTATGAAAGGAAACGGTTCTGTGTATGGAAACGGATGAACCTTGCTTAATTCATCATTTGTAGGGCATTTCCTGTTTATGACATTGTTTAGTTGATTTATTGTTCGTTCATATTTCAGTCCCACTTGCCTTGTGTGAACATTAAACTCATTTTTCGTTTTACAGGTATACATAATGGTTGGACCTACGGCTACTTGTGAACATTAAACTCATTTTTGGTTTTATGAAGATGGGATTCTCCTCTTTTACTTCCAGAGAAATGAAGAGGAAGTGTTCTTGTATGACCCTTTTACTGGATTTAAAAAGCACTTTCGTTTATGTTTATGTTTGAGTACACAAATCGTGAATTACACTGAAACATTGGCTTCTTTGGATAGTGGGAGAAACAGAAGGCCTCAAGAAAGGTATATATATAGCTGAATCACTCGTTTCGTATTAGTATATAGTTCATATTTTGGTTATTTATTAACTGGGAACTAGCTAGGTTTTCTCTATGTTGAGTAACAATGTTACTTAATGCACCTTTTTATTAATTTGTATCGGGGATGCTACCGGGGATGGAAGAATGACCTCAAAGATCACTTCAACAAGAATGGGCGAAAGGATAATCTTGATCGAGCCCGTCTTCACCCCCACAGCTCCATGATGGATGTTGTTCATTAGGATCGGTGTATCGAGCGGATGCTCACCCCAAAGTTTGAGGTAATTTTAGTATGCATATTTCTTCACATATTCTTCTGCACATTGACTTAGCCGTTCTAGATTAGCCTCTGTTTCATCTTGTGTGAACTCGAAAAAGTTTTTTTCGCCTTGTCCTCGATTGGTATGTAGTATCCATATGCATAAGCCCATTCGAAAATCTGACATATAGAGAAACAATGACTGATGTGCTACTGATCTAGTACGAAATTAAAGGCTTAAGGCTGGTAATCTACAAATTTGCATATACTCAAATGCGAATCGGAAACCTCTAAATTTCATATACATATTGACTTGACCCTATGTCTAATTCTTAAAATCTGGAACTAAATGTTGAGCCTTGTCGATTTGTTAAGATCAAAATGCTGATGTGAATATAGAATGCTGATGTTCTAAATTCGTAAACACTTTGATGTTCTAGAAAACTCATATTGCAGAGTCTGATATGTTGACACTCTGCAATTATTACATACATTAGATATAGAACACACTTGGTCTTTAAGACTGAATCCGTGAATGCATGCAATGATGTCTAATTTTTTGTGCACCTGAATGAATTTGTTTATAGCTAATGTATTTCTTAGTTAATTTTTTAGTCTTAGTGTACTGAAACTTCAGTTTTCTTGTGCCGAGTTATAAAGCAAATGTTAATAAGTAGTTTCTTCTTATTGTGATGTGTATGTACTAATCATTTTAGTATTGTTTAACTATTCATTTTTATACAGGAACAATCGAGGCGGAATAGTGACAACTGCCAGAAGCGTAAATGGGTGAGCTACCATGGGCGGAGATCTTTGCCTCAGCCCTCAGTATCGTGTGATGCTTGTAAGCATATATTATCATTAAAAGTTTAACATTCAAAATATAGCATGTGTAGCATTTCTTTGACAGGACAATTTACAATCACAAGATCCGGATGAGTTGCATGAACTCCATGTATTCCATGCCAGATTTTCCAATACCTTATCAGTCAGGTTCATGTACTCCATTGAGTGGTCCTGCGTCTGATAGGGATGATGTCGCTCAGTAACTAGTCAATTAGTCAATTATGTTGGTATTCCCCTCAAAAAAAATAAATTATGTTGGTATTGTACATTTACATCTATATGGATATTTAAGTGCTTTGGTATGGTTTTGATTACTTTAGCTTTCTCATGATGTGTTTGTATTGTTTAACATGAGACATGATGGTGTGTTGTTTTTAATTGTTTTGTTGCACAAGGAGAAATTGTCAAAACAATTATTATATGAAAAAAATTATCAGTATTAGCCATGATGCTAGTTGTGGCAAAAAATTCTGCCATGTCATCTGGCTGTGTGAGTTTTAGCCACGACATGTTGTGGCCAATAATAATTGCCATGTCAGCGCAACGTCAGCATGTTTTAGCCACAACAAGTTGTAGCGAATAATAAATGCCACGTCAGCATTTGTGCTAGTATGGATAACAAATCATTAGCAACAACGTGGCGTGGCAAAAAGAATTGAAAATATTTGCCACGGCGGTGTTGTGGCGAATAATACATTAGAAACGGAGTATTGCCCACAACCAATTTGCCACGGTCTGTCGTGGCAAAAAACTTATTCGCCACGATTTTCAAGTTTTAGCCACGACATTTTGTCATGGCAAAAGACGTTTTTTCTTGTAGTGGATCCCATGTGGAAAACATTGGCCCAAACCCATATAAGAGGAGGAGCATCATCCCCAAAACCGCCCAAGCCCATATAAGAGGAGATGCCTCATCCCCAAAAACCTATGTTATAAGGTGAAGGAAGTCCATCTCTTAATATGGTGGGTGAAACAACCACAAGCTCCCAATGTGGGACACTTTAACACAAGCGGTTCCAATATCATTTATTTCAACTAGACTCTATCCTATCTCTCACTTGAATATCATATTTATCTATTCTTTAATTATCTATCTTCCATTAGTTTAAGCTTTTAAGAGAGATGGTAGTTCTACATGGTATCAGAGCAGAAGGTCTTGGAGTTCAAACCTCGTTCCAAGACCCAAACAAACAAAAACAAATGTTGGCTTCTCTAAAAATATAATGGGCCCACATTTGAGAGGCGTGTTGAATATATAAATTGTTAATTATCTACTTTTCCATCAGCTTAATCTTTTAGAGGGAGGTGGTTCAACACGCCATACCACAAATGGGGCAATTAACACCCTTCTCTACCATCTTGTTGGAGATTTTTTAATATTATTATATCCTTCGATGTTCAAACTAATATACAAAAGTTGTTTTAATTGTAAGAACAACAATTCTGAATTGGAATATTTTGGCCAAATTTCTCTTTTAACAATAAATTATAAAAGTCTCCATGCTAGAAACAAAGGTGCGCCGGCTTTCTTGGTTTTTTGTTTTTTATATGTATATTTCTTGTAATTGCCGTTTGAGGTGCCGTCTAAATATATATGGACGAATTTGCTGGCCATTTTTAAATTTCGATTGTTTTGATGATACGTTCGCTTTCAACTTCAGATACGGTCGGCAGGGGATGGAGGATCTCGAGGTATGGGTAATGAAAATTTTAAAGAGATAAATAAATATATTAAAGAAGGAAAACAAAATATATAGTACATATATTAGGTTAGAAAAATCAAATCAAGGGAGCAGTTGCTGAGAAAAAATATGGTGCAACATGTATTTTTGGGATATACCAAGTGGAGGGTAATGATTATTTCTTATTTCCTCTCTCACACACACTAGGAGTGTGTAGGTGTGAGTTGGATTAATTATGGCCCTCCACTTGGTATGACCTGAAAATACATATTGCTCAATAACTCTTCTTGCAGTTGCACCCCTAGCTTGGTTGTACATAGGTCCGCCTCTGGATATGGTTATTGTCTGAGCATTCTCTTATATTAAAACACTATGTTGGTGTTGATGTTACTTGTATGTAATATTGTCTATTGTGTCTTTGATGATGAGCGGCTGGGTGTTTCCGAAAGTAGTCACATTGGGTGTTGAATTATTATCTCTCTCGAAAGCAACATGGTATCAGAACAGAAAATCTTGAGTTCAAACCACGAAGCAAACACATTCTTTTCAAATCAAGTGAGGGTCTTAATAAAGACAATGACGGACCCTGAAAAATTTCTGTCAGCAGAACAAGTTCAAAGGTCTAGTAGGAACATTAATAGTGTTTTTACATTTTTAACCAACAACATTACATCATTTTTCGGATCTTAGCGGAGGCATTGGCCCCACCCTTGAAGCTTTCGGTCCGCCCCCTAATAAAAGACTGACACTTGAGTGACGTGTAACGCGTGTTAGGATTGCTACAAGAAAAAACACTTTTGCTATACTAGCTTTTACCACACAAAAAACATCTGTGGCTAATATAAACTTAGTTAGATTCATTTGCCACACTACCGTGGCTAAAATTTAGTATATAGCAACACTTCTTTTTTGTGGCAAAAGCTGGTGTAGTAAAATAGTGTTTTTCTTGTTAATCTGGTGCTCCAGTCTCACCATGTCATCACATAATCCACCAATCACAAATTCTAGAATGGGTGGTTTTATCCCAAACATGTGGGACCAAGAAAAAATAAACAGTAATACAAGTCATTAACGAATTTAATGGGGGCGCAGGGACAGAACCATGAATTGGTGGTCATGTAGGCTAATAGACTTAGACGTGGCCGGTTCCGTGCCGGGCCGGTTTTTTTGGTTGGACCCGCCGATTCCGGGTCCAACAAGGAACCGGAACCATCGGTTCTAATCTCTAGCCGGTTCCGCCAGGTCTCGGGAACCGGCGGATTTGGCGGTTCTCCGGGCCGGTTCCGGGTCTCGGCGGTTCCCGGGTCCAGACGGTTTTGATCACGGTTCAGATCACGGTTCTAAAAAAATCAATATTTTTTTAGAAAATTTGTTAACTTACGTTAAAATTAATAATAAATTATAATAGGTTATTAAACTATATATAATATTTAGGGGGAAGGGGTCACAAGGACAAATAAATTAATAAATGGTTCTGGAAGGACAAAAGTAACATTTTCATGATTATAAAGGACAAAAATCACAATTGTTACTTTAAAATTGTTACTTCACGTGTTAATGTTACTTTGTGTTTCACAATTGTTACTTCATATTTACTCTATTCCACATTTTTTACTTCATATTTGTTACTTCATAATTGTTACTTTTGTCCTTATTAAATTACAGTTTCCTTCTATCCCGATTTTTTTTATAATTTTGTCCTTCTAGACAAAAATCTATAATATTTAATTTCATAACTATATTTTAAAAAAAACCTCACACAGCTTGGAACTTATATTCTAAATAATTTGTAAGTAAATTAAAGCATAAAGCGTAGTTTTTTAATTTTATATTTTTTATGATTAATTTGTATAGATTTTTGTCCAGAAGGACAAAATTATCAGAAAATCGGGATAGAAAGAAACTGTAATTTATATAATAAGGACAAAAGTAACATTTATAAAGTAACAAATGTGGAATAGAGTAAATATGAAGTAACAATTGTGAAACACAAAGTAATATTAACACGTGAAGTAACAATTTTAAAGTAACAATTGTGATTTTTGTCCTTTATAATCATGACTATTTATTAATTTTTTGGTTTGTTATAATAGTATGTATATAAGTTGATTTTATATCTTGATGAATCGAGGCAAATTTATATAAAAGTTGTTTTATTAAGCAACATCATTACATAATCGAACAATACATCAAATCACTATCCGAAATATATTATAATGGCAGATAATATTATGATAATATGAGACTTAGAAGAGAATTATGAGGAAAAGTGATGAAATGGGTTTTTGGAATACTTAAAATAAAAACCGGGTGGGCTGTGCCCACCCGAACCACCCATTGGGTCCGTCCCTGTAGAGGTGGGAGACCCCCACAAGTCATTGTGGATAGGATCAAGAATAGATTCACTTGAGAATTAAATTTAGAATAAAACATAGAATGTCGTTTGCCAAAGTGACAAACTTCACAGAAAGTGGAATTTTCATTGAAGGAAACATTACAAGCATTCAAAACAGAATCCAAGACTTTTTCTAGGAGGATGACCAAGCCTCCTCTGCCAAATGTTCAACAAGGGCGTTACATTGAGAATGACTAAAACTAGATTCTAGAGAAGACATAATAGCAGATTTGTCTTTATTGTTGGATTGAAGGGAGATCAAATTGATGGAGGGGCTTGATTAGTCTTTGGTAATGGAATCCTTAAAAAGAGAAATCTGGTACAGACCATGCCTAAGAACCCCTATATACAACAGCGTCCATATAGCATAACAACGTTTGTCATCAAATTCAACACTAATATGATAGTCATTAGTTGATTGGACCTAGTTAGCATTATAGTCATGTCTTTTCTTTGGTTGAAATGTATAAATACAGATGATCTTTGAAGTATACAACTTATATGTATGAAACGATTGTAGAAAAAGCGCGCTTGGCTTTGGAGAATTTGAGGTTCCATTGAAGTATATTTAACAAGCAAAAACAAAGCTTCTGCAAGATCCGAAAGGGCCGAACCAAAAAAAAAAAAAAACGAGTTTTTAATTTAGAACCCTTTTTAAGTCTCTCACCAACCACAAATATCAAATCAGATTAACGTAAAACTGGATAAACAGTCCCTTTTATCTCATGATTTTTTTGCACTTTTATTGGATATAAAAAGTTGTTCCAAGTGCAGCCTTTTGTTCTTATTAATCGAATGCCGCGCCATAAGAATTTCTCAAGGAAAAAACTCCCAATTCAGAAGTTTCTATCATCCACAGGTCCAAATCTTATAAAAGTTATTTGACTAAACATGACAGTGAAATTGTCCCGAGGAACATAACCGAAGCTTCGGATAATCCAAACTAAAAGAGGGATGTTCGTGAAGAAATGAATGCTCTTAAGGATAACAAAACATGGGAAACTGTGTCTTGTCCTGAGGGTGTAAAACTAGAATAGGGTTGTTCATGAAGAAGTGAAAGAATTTTAACTCGCCACGAAGCACTTACCATGAAAAGCCCTTGAAATAAGCCAGAAATAAAATATCAAAGATCAACCCACTCATCAAGCCCTTTGGAACTAATCAAAACATTTGAATCTATCTGCTTGTCAAATTTCCTTTTCCGCCGAGCTTCGAATTCTTGGAATCCATCCACCTGAGAGGAAAATGGTTTGTTGGTCCTTACATACTTAGAAAAGCTTTACACTTTAAGCTTCATTTCTACTAAAATGATCCCATTTTACAATATAAACAAGAGTTTGCACCTGTTGAAATTGGTCCATTGGAATGGGATTTCCATGGAGAGAAATATTTTGTAAACTTTTGCAATCTTTCAACAAATTTGGAGGTATCTAAATAAAACAATGTAGTAAATTTAGAGCCTAAATCACAATACATCACAGACTGGCAATCTATTGGGTCAGCAAAGCAATGTGTTGTTGCTGAGTCTGGTGTTCGGCTAAAGGGTCAGCAGATCGATCGAGTTGATCATCTGCTAAGTCTGCCGGTGCTGAGTTGGTTCTCAACATTACTTGAAACACATTTCTGCATGGGTATTTCGGTTTTGATTAAGTTACTTATGGGATATTTCGGTCATTGTCTGGCTTGGATGTTAAGGCGGTTAGGGTTTGATTCCCCAGGCCTATAAATACCAACTGTATTGTAACATATGTGCGTGTCAATCTATGTAAGCTTTTGTGAATAATAAAACATCATCGTTTGTCCGTGGAGTAGTCGACACATTGTCGGAAACCACGTTAGCTTGGAAAGAATGGAAGGCAAACCTGTTGGCTGCAGCTGCTTAAGTTTTGGGAAGATAGAATTAGTTTTATTGTTGCGGTATTTCAGTCCTGCTTTTTAGATCGGCTTTTTGGGCGTGGTATTTTTTTGTGGTGTTGCTAGTTGATTTGGTTGATTACTTATGATGCTGTTAATTTTATCGGATGGTTGGCTTTTTTCCCGTTACTTTGGTTTCCTCTTGTAACTTTATTTTTAACATATGGATGATATATAAAAGTTTCTTGGTTGTTTAAAAAAAAAAAAGGTTTTCTTCCTTTCTTTCTGCACTTGTTTGATTGTTTATATATCTATTCTTCTCACAATCACCATCAATTCCTGACGATTCGTTATAACAGTGCAAACGTGAGGATCCAGATCATCTTAAGCTATTAAGTGGTTTTGAAAAGCATTGTCAAACAGTCTTAAACTAACTATCATTCATAGTATTAAGAACAAGTGTTGAATTGTGTTAATAAACAGGCTAACCCGGTCACGAGACTTAGTTTTGGTTATTAGGTCGGGGTAAATCACCAAACTCAATCTTGACTCTATTGAGTTTGGTGGTCATTAACCAACGTAACGTGTCAAATCTCAATGGCTAGTCCATAATATTCCATCAAATGAAATATATTATATTCCTTCCTTCAAATGATTTTCTATATTTTCAAATATAAAGAAGTCAAAAAAAAAAAAAAAAAAGTGACTAATATTAATAGTAATAGTACTCGAAGAAGAAACACATTACAGTTGAACAAGATCTCAGCACAAAACAAAAACAAAAACAAGTGTCACAACAACAAACATTCCCAGGGTTTGTTGACAATGGCTTTATTTATTAGCTAATTAAAAGGTAAATACTTGACTTGAAATATTCAAGAACACATACGCGATGAAATCGCCAGCATGAATCCAAGGGGAAATTCGCCATAAAATGATCGAAATGCGTATCAAAATCCACACATGAATGAATCTATGACTCACTCGGATTCACATTCATCAATACAAAGACAACCTTCAGAAGCTGGGCAATAATCCTTAGCCGTGGGATCGTCGCACTGATGATTAGGATTGTCGCAAATATTTAGTAAGACCTTGCTCAAAGGTACGGCATTGGGCCGTCCTTCTGCTAACCCCACTTCAGCTGCATGCAATTAATTCAGATAATTATCAGTCAAGAAAAACAAGAAACATCATATCAGAAGGACACCGTTAATAGCACCACAACGAAATTCGACATTCGACTCTGAAGGGGTTGAAAACATAGTTCAACAACCGTAAAATCGAAATTTACACGAAGTGCATGTTAAAGTCTATAACATGTAAATTATCTGTCTCCCCATCAGCTTAATCTTTTAGGATAAAATGATAGTTCAACATGGTATCGGAGCCAGGTTATTGGATCGAACACATGGTGTGAACATTATTTTCCTCCGTTTATATTGTGCAAATATAGGGAGAGTTTGCCCACACTTGAGGAGAGTATTGAAATGTTTAAAATTTGTGAAAGTGTTAGGAGAGACTGCACAAACTTAAAGGGCGTGTTAAAGAATATAACATGTTAATTATCTGTCTCTCCATCAGCTTAAGCTTTTGGGAGAGATGATAGTTCAACAATACATGTGGTACCCGAGTAAATCGACTGTGGTGCTATTAACAATGGCTTTTTGAGAATTGTACATTTGTACTTATTCTTTGTATAAGAAAAATACATAATGTGAATGCAAGAAGATTAATTACTGGAAACAAAGAGCAACAACAAGAGAAGAGATCTCCAGAAAACCGGCAAAATTAGGATTTTAGTCCTCTAACTTGGCATATTTTGGATTTTAGTCCTGCTCCTACTCCGGTGAGGAAAATGGTCCTCTAAGTTGGCTTTTTTTTTGGATTTTAGTCCTATCCGCCGGAAATAGTGATTGAGCACGGAATCTTTAAAAATAGTCCTCTAACTAGGCTGCCACGTAAGCGTTTTTTAAAGATTCCGGTGCCCAATCAGCTATTTCCGGCGGATAGGACTAAAATCCAAAAAAAAGCCAACTTAGAGGACCATTTTCCTCACCGGAGCAGGAGCAGGACTAAAATCCAAAATAGGCCAAGTTAGAGGACTAAAATCCTAATTTTGCCCCAGAAAACCATTTTCCCCATCTTTTTAGAGAACTTTGATGCAACCATGCACTACTTGTGTTAATTTGTGAAGAAGAGTAACCTAAACATGTCATATTTATAGGTAAATATGGTTTTGCTTTGCCAATGTAAAAAATAAATATGCCGGCCGGCTCCTTGGAACAAAGATACTGCATGTCTACAATGATTTTATGGTGGTCGTTGAATAATGACTTTTAGTAAATATATTAGTAGTTATTTAGTAGATATAACAACAGTTATTTTTGGTAAATGCTTTTATATTAGAGAATGGACAGCTGTCCATTCTCTAATATAAAAGCATTTACCAAAAATAACTGTTGTTATATCTACTAAATAACTACTAATATATTTACTAAAAGTCATTATTCAACACCCCCCTGCAAGCTGGAATGGGAGGTGTGAATATCATACAAGTGAAATCTTCGAGTAGCCTGGAATAACGCTCGACCGTCCAAAGGTTTTGTGAAGCAATCGGCCAGCTGATTGTGTGTAGAAACGGGGAGTAACTTGACCATACCAGCTTGAACTTTGTCACGAACCACGTGACAGTCAATCTCTATATGTTTAGTGTGCTCGTGGAACACCGGATTAGTAGCGATGTGCATAGCACTTTGGTTATCGCAGTGCATAGCAACAGGTAATGAAACAGGAACCTGAAAGTCTTTAAGTAATTGCAGCAGCCATTGAATCTCCGACACGGTAGTTGCCATTGCTCGATATTCGGATTCAGCGGAACTTTTAGAGACCGTTGTATGTTTCTTGGACCGCCAAGAAACCAAAGATTTCCCCAAGAAAATGCAGTAACCGGTCACTGACCGTCTTGTTTCAGGGCATCCTGCCCAATCTGAATCGGTAAAAGCACAAAGAGTAAAACTATTATGAGCAAGATAAAGAATTCCCTGTCCAGGGCTGTTCTTAAGGAATTTTAGGACCTTTTCAGCTGCCCTAAAATGACAGATAGTAGGTGCATCGAGGAATTGACTGAGTTGTTGGATCGCGTACACAATATCAGGTCTAGAGAAGGTTAAGTAGAGCAGCTTACCAACTAACTTTTGTTATATCTACTAAATAACTACTAATATATTTACTAAAAGTCATTATTCAACAGTGGTCCAGTCACACTATGTCATCAAATAATCCACCAATCATAAATTCTAGCTAGAATGGGTGGTTTTATCCCAAACATGTGGGACCAAGAAAAAATAATTAACAGTAATACAAGTCATTAAAGGATTTAATAGGGGCGCAGGGACAGAACCATGAATTGGTGGTCATGTAGGCTAATAGACTTAGACTTGGCTGGTTCCGTGCCGGGCCGGTTTTTCTGGTTGGACCCGTCGGTTCCGGGTCCAAAAAGAAACCGGAACCGCCGGTTGTTCCGCCGGGTCTCGGGAATCGGCGGGTTTGGCGGTTCTCCGGGCCGGTTCCGGGTCTCGGCGGTTCCCAAGTTCAGACGGTTCCAATCACGGTTCCAAAAAAATCAATACTTTTTTTAGAAAATTTGTATAACTTACGTTAAAATTAATAATAAATTATAATTGGTTATTAAACTATATATAATATTTAATTTTATAACTATATTTAAAAAAAACACACGCACAGCTTGGAACTTATATTCTAAATAATTGTAAGTAAATTAAAGCATATTGCGTAGTTTTTTAATTGTTTATTTTTTATGATTAATTTGTAAGTAAATTAAACGTATATTTTATAGTGATTACGATGATTTATACTTATAATATTATGTATATAAGTTGATTTTATATCTTGATGAATCAAGGCAAAATGTATATAAATGTTGTTTTATTAAGCAACACCATTACATAATTGAACAATACATCAAATCACTATCCAAAATATATTATAATGATAGATAATATTATGATGATATGAGACTTAGAAGAGAATTATGAAGAAAAAGTGATGAAATGGGTGTTTATTTATAGTGTGATGAGTGTGGGATATTTTAAATTTAAAACTAAAGCAAAATATTTTATTCAAAAAATAGCCGTGTATTCAAAAAGTGCCAAAGGTTGGAGAGAAAAAAAATTAAAAATTAAAAAATTAAAAAACCGCCGGTTCGGGTCCTCCGGGCCGGTTCCGGCCGGTTTGACCGCCGGTTTCACGTCCGGTTCCGGGCTGGTCCGGGTCCGGTAGAACCATAAACCGAGGCAGAACCGTGGACCCGCCGGTTTCGGGAACCGACAACCCGTGTACCCGTCGGTTTCGGCAACCCACCGGCTTGGAACCGGGACCCGCCGGGTCGGAACCGGCAAAAGTACCGGAACCGGCCAGGTCTAAATAGACTATATATGTATGGTCGGGTGGGCTGGACTGAGACAACTAATTGTGTTTGACTGAATCATATAAGGTTTTTGGAATGCCAAACATAAAAACCGGGTGGCTATACCCACCCGAGCCACCCATTGGGTCCGTCCCTGTAGAGGTGGGACCCCACAAGTCATTGTGGATAAGATCAAGAATAGATTTAGCTTGAGAATTAAATGTAGAATAAAACATAAAACGTCGTTTACCAAAGTGACAAACTACACAGAAAGTGGAATTTTCATTAAAGGAAACATTACAAGCATTCAGAACAGAATCCAAGACTTTTTCTATGAGGATGACCAAGCCCAAATGTTCAACAAGGGCGTTACATTGAGAATGACTAAAACTATATTCTAGAGAAGACATAATAGCAGATTTGTCTTCATTCTTGGATTGAAGGGAGATCAAATTGATGGAGGGGCTTGATTGGTCTTTGGAAATGGAATCCTTAGAAAGAGAAATCCGGTACAGGCCATGCCCAAGAACCCCTATACACAACAGCGTCCATATGGCATAACAGCGTTTGTCATCAAATTCAACAGTAATATAATAGTCATTAGTTTGATTGGGCCTAGTTAGCATTTTAGTCATGTCTTTTCTTTGGTTGAAATTTTAGTTTTGTAACTTGATTTTTTTTTTTTATAAAACTTTTTTGCAGTTAGACCTTTGTCGCCGATTGCCGAATGATGCTGACGTGAAAAAATTATGACTGGATTTTGTTGACACGTCTTTGGAAATGGAGAAAGAGTCGATTTTGGCATGGAGAAAAATCTAGAGAAGACATAATAGCCAATCACACCTTCTCGCAACAAGATAGTTTCTTCTTCTTGAGAAGGCATTAAATTCAAAGAGATTGCATTGGTTCTAAATCATACGATCAAATTTTCAATTAAAAATAAAAATTCATACGATCAAATTTTAAAATAAAAAAAACGTTGTCACAATTAATCGACATTTTTAAGAATCGAATATATGATCTAAAATTAACATTTAAAAAGTCCAATGCGTGTGATTAAGCAGTAAGAATGTGTATAGACATTTAAGTGTTGGGTGGTGAAAGAATTCTATGAATTGAATACCAATCCATAAGATACCAAACAAGAAATAAATCCAAACAAATATTACAAAGAACACATCTACAAAATAGTTTCATAAAAAAAATCCTTCAAATATAAACCAATTACATTACAACCACCCTGTCTGCAGCTCGAGACGACATCGCCTCGTTCTTGAAGCTCTTAGCTTTCTTCATCACCAAAATAATAATAATATGAACAAAAAGCTCCAAAGAAAATGGATGATCTTTGAGGAGTACAGCATATGAATAAAACATGTAGAAAAAACGCGATTGGCTTTGGAGAAGTCGATATTCACTGTTTCTGTAAGAATTTGAGGTTCTGTTGAAGTATATTTAACAAGCAAAAACAAAGCTTCTGCAAGATCCGAAAGGGCCGAACCAAAAAAAAAAAAAAAAAACGAGTTTTTAATTTAGAACCCTTTTTAAGTCTCTCAGTCAACCACAAATATCAAATCAGATTAACGTAAAACTGGATAAACAGTCCCTTTTATCTCATGATTTTTTTGCACTTTTATTGGATATAAAAAGTTGTTCCAAGTGCAGCCTTTTGTTCTTATTAACCGAATGCCGCGCCATAAGAATTTCTCAAGCAAAAAAATCCCAATTCAGAAGTTTATATTATCCATATAGAAGTTACTTGACTAAACAGTGAAATTTTCCCGAGGAACATAACCGAAGCTTTGGCTAATCCAAACTAAAAGAGGGTTGTTTGTGAAGAAATGAATGCTCTTAAGCATAACAAAACATGGGAAATTGTGTCTCGTCCTAAGGGTGTAAAACTAGAATAGGGTACGAAGCACTTACCATGAAAAGCCCTTGAAATAAGCCAGAAATAAAATATCAAAGATCAACGCCCTCATCAAGCCCTTTGGAACTAATCATAACATTTGAATCTATCTGCTTGTCAAATTTCCTTTTCCGCCGAGCTTCGAATTCTTGGAATCCATCCACCTGAGAGGAAAATGGTTTGTTGGTCCTTACTTGCAACAAAAAGCTTTACACTTTAAGCTTAATTTCTTCTAAAAAAATCCCATTTTACAGTGTAAAAAGAGTTTGCACCTGTTGAAATTGGTCCATTGAAATGGGATTTTGATGGAGGGAGATATTTTGTAGACTTTTGCAATCTTTCAACAAATTTGGAGGTATCTAAATAAAACAATGTAGTAAAGTTAGAGCCTAAATCACAATACATCACAAGCTATCAAAACAATCAAAAACAGCAAACTAGAGAAAAATCAGAAAATTATGTAAGAGCGGAAGTAAAAGAGAGAGAGGTGAAATAACTTGTATTATTTCAGTAACATAGAAAGCTTAACTTTACAAGAGAAGGGATGTTTGTTTATATACACACAAACTATCCCATAAATTAGAAAACAGGAAACTAGCCGTTGGGTTGTCATGTCCAATAGGCTAGTAGGACTTTGAGTCATTATTCTCACCCGATAAGGACTAAGAAAAAAGGGAATTAACTAGTTAACATAAAAGACTAATAATTAACTAATTAAAGCCACTAAAGACACTTTAAGGAGGAGCATTAGATTGACCATATTCTAACAAAGTATTCCCTTAATATAAAAAAGGGATCTTTTATTTTGCACCACAAACAGAATCAACCTGTTGAAAGCCAATTCTTGAGCCAAAACTCGACTTTCCGAAGGTCCTTACTCACATTCGACCTTCAGGAAGTCAATTCAAAAGTTTGATTCTGGTGTGATGCACAGGTAGTATGGTGTATAGTAAATTCGTAGTGGTCCCTATAAGAAATTGTGTGCTTTTCATGGCTAATGTCTATTGCTGGTATCTGAAATTATTACTAAACACAACACGATTATAGAAGCAAGAGGAGTTATACGTAAATTCAACAGAATCTAGTTAAGAATCATTGCCTGACTCAATTTGTTATTGTCCAGACACAGAGACTTGAGATGGACCAAGCTGCAAATCGAAGCAGGTAGTTCCGTGATAGAATTATCTGAAACCATAACATTGATCATCATATAGATATAAGATACTTGGAACAAATTAACAAAAAAATGATGACCGGTTTGAGCTGAATTAATAATGCGGACCCGATTAAATGATGAAATAAAAGATACAGAATGTACCGTTTGCTTGAAGTTCTTCGAGAGAGAAGCAACTCCCAATAGATTCTGGAAGAGACTGTAACTTGTTGTTTGACACATTTAGCAGCACCAACTGCATTATATTTGAGCAGCATAGTCATAATACGAAGCAGTGTAGCTTTAATAACAATTCAAAATGCAAAGATGATTGATTATAGACTCACATTTCGCAAGCTCGCGACTGTTTCAGGCAGACATACTAACAGATTTTCCGATATTGATAACTTCTCGAGTTTCACCAATTGGCCCACTAAAGAAATGAAGAAAATAACTAAAGAAACGACAAAGTTATACGATGCAAGGCGACCCAAGATGAGAGAGACTTACATTCATCAGGCAAAGATGTGATTTTGTTTCTGTCAAATGTGGCGACTTTTAAGTTTTTAAGCTTTCCCATGCTCACAGGAACATGCACAACAAGATTATCAGCAAAAATCTGAAAAGGAAATTGGAAGTGCAGGAGTGAAGGAGGACAAAATGACCCCTCGTATTTTTAGGATGGCCCGTGTATTATACTATTACAGTAAGGCGTACGTCCTCGCTTTCGTATGAATCAACATGTCCGAATGATTATTGCTAAGAATATCTGTAACTTATGGAAGTTTTTACTTGCTTTAGATTGTTTTTCAAGTGAGAAATTTAACTTCGACATAAAGTACGTCTGCAAAAGACTTAAACTTTCACTCAAGAACATTAACGGGATCTATGATGAAAGGCCAGAATGCAACATTCAGAAATGAACGCAGAAAAGTGATTAGTATCTGCAAACATACGATAGAAAAGAGCGGGAAATTCTACTGTAATGACTCCCGGTTGAGGAGTTGCAACTTGCTCCAATCACATTCAGACAAGTGTCCAACCTTCCATCAAAAAGGAGAGAAGATCCGTTTAGGTTCAAAACGAGTGGAACACTTATCGTAATATGATTGGAGCAATGATAACTCCTCAATAGGGAGTCTTTGTAACAGAATTTCCCGGAAAGAGTTGCCCTTCAAATAACATAAGCAACCTGAAGAAATGTGCAAGCCCCAATTTGACAAAAATGGAGAGGGAAGCATGGCAAAAAGTCTACTTGCGTGATAAAATTCAACACTTTAATCTATCATTGCTTACTCTAATTAAATAATAATTATTCGGAAGAGCCGTTGTCTTGACTACAACCTTTCTTGTAAAGCCTATGAAGCAACCAAAAGAGTTACTACAAGCAAAGCCATTGACTTACCAACCGTTGCAAGTTAATTAATTTGCCTATATCCTGCGGAATGTCAACTGCCAAAACATAACACGCAATCAGCTAATCACACATAACGATTTCCAGCAAACAACAAGAAGAAGTATTCAAAAGTTTGATGTTTATACCCATGAATGCTACATTAAAAGCTCTTTATCGACACAAAAAATGTGAATAGACGAGCAACACGATACAACCAATGCAAAAACTACACCAATTTGTGATCAAAATGAAGATTTCCCACATGAAAACCAAGAGGTTTTATCCAACAAAATCGCTGGATATAACTACCACCATGCTAATAAACCTATCTTAACAAAATTGTAGCATCCCAGAAGTGAAAGAGCAATACCAAGCCTGTTGTGCGTTAAATCAAGGGTGCGTACTGATCTGCCAAGGTCCAGAACCTCATGTGGAAATGTCTGAAGAACAAGTCAACCAAAACAGAAAGTCAAACTAACTGGGAAGCCAAAATGGGGGGGACAAAACCCAGAAGAACAATGTAAATAAGATTCTCTGTCAATCTACAATCTCTGATATCAAACCCATAATCATCAAGATCAAATCTTTCGTTGTAGCCCAGAAAATAAATCTTTCACATGTAACTAAAAATGGATTGCCCAATTTTCATTACAGAAAATTGGAACAATTAAGCTGGATATGCTACTAGTGCTATTCATTTCATGGCAGAATATGCAACTTCATGACAAGAATACTAGTGGGCAATGGATAAAAATATCAAAAATGAAATGCAGCTATCAATTTAATGTCAATCTCACGAACCCAAAAAAGAAAAACGCTTGCTTATAAAAATTATCTGAAATTTCATACAAGTTTCCATTTTCAACGACAATCCAGTTTGATTTATTGAGCTAAGAAAAAAAAATTAATAAATAGAACCTTGAGTTTAGAGTCACGTAAAGCAACAATGCCAGTAGATTGCCAACGAGCCAAGCGGCTGGCTTTAGAATCGGCGCTTTTGCTGCTGCAACAACCCATTTTAGCTTTCGATAATCTAAAAATTCAGGTTTCGATTGTCTTTTCTTCTCTTTTTGATTGCGTTAATAGCAAGAATTGGAACAGCGCATTCAGTTAAAAACACTGAAAAGAGAATGAAGAACGCGTTTGCCCGTGGGGTGCGCGTGTCTTTGAAACGGGAACAGTTGATTTTGATTTCGCACTTGTCCCAAATGAAATTCTATCAATGTCACCTAATTTATTGTATTTGTATTTATCTATTTATAGAAGAAAAAAAAACATTTAATTGCACCACACGTACAATCTACCCGTCCATCACTATATTTGTATATCATAGTAGAATCGAGTTTGTGAAGGTCGGTTATGAAATTTTGAACCGACTCAATCGAAATCGATTCTCACAATACACACACGCACAATCTACTCGTTCATCACTATATTTGTATTTCAGAGTAGAATCGAGTTTGTGAAGGTCGGTTATGAAATTTTGAACCGACTCAATCGAAATCGATTCTCATAATACACATACGAAAAGTCGGTTGTAGGCTCCAGAACCGACTTTCACAAAATCAGTTCTAATGTGATGTACGGATGGAGTGGTGCAAATAATAGTCCCGGAAAAAATATCCCAAAGCCTGATGTAAATCGAGTTTTTTTTGTTTTTTTTTTTTCCCTAACGGGGTTCGAACACTGGTCCCCATGTCAGGTTATAATCTAGTTCACCGCTAAACCGATGCACCTTGTCTTAATGATTCGTTTTATAAAGGTTGTTTGTACATATTTTATTGTTGAGAAAACTCGATCATTTACGAAATCGAACCTCACACAAACTCAAAGGCAAGACTATCTGATGCAGTGATGATGAAAGAAGACTTTAATCTAAGGGTTATTTTTGTCAAATTATATTATTTATGTAGTAGAGGTATTTTTATCTTTTGATGTGTTAAACATTAGGGGTATTTAAACCCAAAAAGCTTTCATTGCTAGGCTGGTTGATGATATTTTCCAATTTGTAATAGGTTTGCTGAGAACTTCAGCATTTCTTTTCAATCAAATTCAATAGCTTTACATCATTTGGTATCGGGGCTAGCTAGGGTTTTTCCCTTCGCGGTATGACAGCCAAAATGAGTCGGGAAGATAGCCGGATTCGCGACGGTGTTCGGAATTCGAAGATCTTTCGGGATATTCCGTCAAAGCTTGGTTCTTTCACATCTGAGCTGAATTGCAGCAAAGATGGGAATGGATACCTTGGAGAGAATGTAATCTTGAATATTAAATCATCTTTATCGTTTGAGAATGATATTATCTTTGAGTTTGGATTAGCTCGTATTTATCCGTTTATTGTAGATCTTCTACATCACTATCACTATAACATTAATGTTTTTTACCTTTGAGCTATACCTCTCGGACTGTATTTTATGAAATTTAATCATAAAATTCATTACAAGAACAATCGATTTTATTGTTTTCATCAAATTAAATTTTCCGATTTGGAAGATGGAGAATACATAAAACTCATTAAAAAAAATAGATGATGAAGTGAAAAAAAAAAATGTATTTTTATGGAGGAGCCAAGGAGGTGTAACTTTTAGAGGTCTAAGGGCATTTGTAGCAGAAGCCCTATATGGTGCCATATCCCTAAAATGAAGATAAAAAATAGAGTTTACCCTAAATAACTCCCACAGCAGAGTCTCTATCCCTATTTATTTTTAAAGATATGAATATCGCATCCCTACTTGTGGAGTACAAACATGTTCGTTTAACAAACGAGCTCAAACTTGAACCATAGATGTTCGGCTCGGCTCGGTTCGTGAACACCACTAAGAAAGAGTTCTCTTATGGTAAAGTATCATTTTCTTAAGGATAGGGACTCGGGGGTCAATGTTTTGTTTCTTTTTTTAGAACATGATTAAAGTTCGGGGTGTTGTTTTATATTTTGGCAAAAACAGGGTACTACAAAAGTAATTTCGTGAAAAGTCTCCTGATATACAACAAAAAAATTCAGGGGCATTCATTTAAGAGGGATTGTCAAAGGGGCAAATTATTTAAAAGGGTCTTTCTGTTTTTTAATCATATAAAAGGGTTTTATTGAAGTTTCCTTGAAGCTTAATGTGTAATCTCTTTTATGCCCCTCCCAGCCTGTTATCCCCACATCCATCTCCCGTTAAATGATGGATTATCCCTATCCCTAAATGATTATCCCAAATGATGATTATCCCTAAAATAAAGCCCCTTATTTATTTTATTTTTTTATTTTTCATTAGTTATTTATTTTAATTTTAAATGAATATCCCAAATGAATACTCCCTACTCTCCCTATCGATTTCCCCTTTCTGTTATGTTCTTCCAATCCCTCTCTTTCTTCTTTCTTCTCATTTGCCATCGACGGGAATTCTCCATCTTCTACCGGAATTCTTTCCCCGCCGACCATCTTCCACTGGAGTTCTAGACGTTCCGCCGGTAAGTCTGTTTTTAATTTTGCCAAAGTTCTGCGATTTGCTTTTTAATTTGGGAGTTGAATCTTGTCTTGGTTCACTACAAATTCGAGCTGAATCCCGAAACTCTACCTGACCTTCAACATCATTGATCGGTATCTTGCTGTGAATTGTAGTTATTAGGCCTTGGTGCAAGAGAAGATTCAACTTCCAGATTATTATCCTTGGCTGATTGTCTTTTCCCCCAATTTCTTGTTTGTTTCTTGTTTACGCATGCTTGATTCAGTCTATTTTCAGTTGTATAACGCATGTTTGTTTATGTGAACATAAATTTGTCATCAATTTGTCAACGCCAAGATTTGGTGAACACAATGAGCTACATTTCGATCCTCTTTTTTTTTTGAATTGATTTGATTTGATTTTAGGGGCTTCATCTCCTACTAAGTTTTGCGTTAAGTTGAACTTATCATATCTAGCAGGCATCTGAAGAAAAGAAGAGAAATCATATGTAATCTATTTTCAGTTGTATAACGCATGTTTGTTTCTGTGAACATAAATTTGTCATCAATTTGTCAACACCAAGATTTGGTGAACACAATGAGCTACATTTCGATCCTCTGTGTTTTTGAATTGATTTGATTTGATTTTAATGGGTAAGTAATTTGTGTGTAGAATGCGTATTATTGGAGCATAAAGTCGCAATCCCAATCCAATTGCGTTTTAGAGCGTTGAAGTGTTTCTCTCCGCACCGGTCATTATAAAGTAAGTGTTTAAACAGCCTTTAGAATCGCTTCTCTCCTTACTAATTGAACAAATTTCCCCATTATGATTGGAAGTAAAAGAAATGATTCGAGGTTATTTTTTTGTTTTGATTATTAGGTTGTTTGGAGGTTGTTTGGAGTGGAGATTGTGGTCCGTTTGTGTAATGGATTTGTGTGGATACATATTTGTTGTCCTGTTGAGTTCGTAGAGAACGATGATGGTAAATGGGAATGGAAGTATGTGGGGAAAGGAAAGAAAAAAACGAGGGCAATCATGATTCAGAAGAACACATCCTTTGTAGAATTTTACGATAAGGTGGTGCAAGAGTTACAGATCGATACAACGGTGAAAGAATTGGAGATGCAATGTATTGTCCCGGTAATGTCAAACTTTCCTAGTGCACCACCGATGGTAATTGATTCTGATAACAGTGTGAAGTGGTTAGTCTCTTTTTGTGAAAGAACATTTGTTGGTATTAGCCTCATTGATAAAGATAATAGAAATGAAGAAACACATGCTTCTGGCAACAATCATGGGGACATGGCTGGAGAGAATATGGGAAATGAATTGTTGAATAATGAGACACATGTGGAGAATGTTGACAACCTTGAAGAAGATATCGGTGATGATTTATCTCTCGCAATTCAATTTATGAATGATGATGTCGGTATGGAAGTTGGGAGTGATGATATTTATAAGAGTGCAGATCCGTTATTGTCTTCCTTGTGCTCGGATGGAGCTGGTGATGTGAGTTTGGAAGCATTCGAGAGACATAATGTCAATGTTGAAAGGTTGAGTAATGAAGAAACAGAAACACACAACATGAATGGTGTAGAGGGAAATAATGGTGTGGAATTGAGTACACCAAATCAAAATTCTGTTCTGTCATCTTGAATGTGAGTGATGCTGGTAGTATTGTACCACCGGTGAGGATTCCAGAAAGTGAAGATATTCATGAGCATGACATTTTTGAATCAAAACAGCTATTCATACAGAAGTTAGAGAGGTTGGCCGTGAGACATCACTTTGAATTCATAACGGTAAAATCAACCCGAAGCATTTATGTCGTGGCTTGTAAAGATGGTCAATGCAAATGGCGTGTGCGAGCAACACGGATAGGGGAAGGTGCGGATAAGTTTGAAGTTCGAGTTTACAAGAAGGTGCATACTTGTTCTCTCACCGTTCGCAACAAAGACCACAATAATGCATCCTACACATTCATAGCAATGGAGTATGCTGCTAGGTTTACAGATCCGAACCGTGCTTATCTACCAAAGGATGTAGTTAATGATTTTCGCAGAGAGTTTGGATATACCGTAAGCTATACTAAGGCATGGATGGCTAAAAACTTTGCAGTGGAAATGGTAGTAGGAAAGCCAGGTGATAGTTATGGCCAATTGCCCAAGTATTGTCATATGTTGGGGTTGCGAAATCCTGGAACTGTGAAAGAGATTTTCACCGATAGAAAAGGTGAATTCAAATATCTGTTTATTTGCCTTGGACAGACTAAAAAAGCATTTCAGTCCTCTTTGTTGCGTCGTGTTGTTGTTGTGGATGGAACACATTTGAGCTCGGCCTACAAAGGTGTATTACTTACGGCGACATGTGAAGATGCAAATTCTCAAATATATCCTATTGCGTGGGGAGTTGTCGATTCCGAAAATAATCGATCATGGAGTTGGTTTTTTGAGCAGTTGAAATCAATCACCGGGGACACAAATGAGCTTGTTATAGTTTCTGATCGTGCTGATAGCATAAAGCACGGAGTGAAGAAAGTGTTTCAGAATGCTCATCATGGATATTGTATATATCACATGAGAAGGAATTTGAACACTAAATTTCCACGATTTGATATCGGACGCTTGTTCACATCTGCTGCAGAAGCGTATAGTTTACACGAATTTGAAGCGTTGTTTAATGCATTATGTAGCAAAACGGGGGTGGAAACGAGTAAGGGGAAAAAGAAGAAAACAATTAGAGAATATTTGGATAAAGAATCTTTTTGCCATTGGGCAAGGGCACACTTTCCAGGTATGAGGTACAATATCATGACGTCAAACAGTGCTGAGTCATTTAACAGTGTGCTCCTCAAAGCTCGAGAATTATGTGTGGTTGGTATGCTCGAACGCATTCGTGAGATAATGCAAGATTGGTTTGCTAAGAGACATGCTGAAGCCATGAAATGTAAGACTCCCCTACCTCCAGAAATGGAAAAGTTAATGTTGGAAAAGTACAATGCTTCTTTGGGTATAGAAGTTAAGGAAATTGCATCACCTGTGTATGATGTTCGTGATGGTGTGACATGCCACATTGTGGACTTGGGAAAGAGTACATGTACGTGTAAGCAATTTCAGGTACATCTATTTCCATGTAAACATGCAATCGCTGCGATAAAGGCAAGTGGAGGTCATGGGTATAAGCATTGTAGCCCTCATTACACCGTGGAATGTTGGAGGGCATTATATTCTGAAGCTGTGTATCCTTTGCCGAATAAAGAGGAAGTTGCATTTCCTACGGATGTGATTGCTAGGAAAGTTTTACCCCCATCGGGAACGAAGAGGCAAGCTGGTAGACCCCAGAAGAAGAGGAAAAAATCTGCAGGAGAACCACGGTAAAGTTTGTCTTTAGTGTTAAACGGGGTGCTCGGGATTGGCATTTAACCATCTGTTCTTTATATATTTGTGTTAGGCAATGGGCCTGCATTTTATTTGTAATGTTATTGTGTTATGAGGCAATGGGCCTGCATATTATCCCGCATTTTATTTGTAATGTTAATTGTGTTATTGTGTTAGGAGGCAATGGGCCTGCATTTTATTTGTAATGTTATTGTGTTAGGAGGCAGTGGGCCTGCATTTTATTTGTAATGTTATTATGTTAGGCAATGGGCCTGCATTTTCTTTGTAATGTTAAATGTTATGTTATGCAGTGTTATGTTTGGGTTCGATCCATAAGAAAAGCCAACATTATATTATTAACTAATATAATGATTATTATTATTTTTCACGTGGAAGTAACATTGTTTTTTTAATATCTTTTTTATACAAAATATATGGATAAATCGTGTCAAACAGTCAGTTAGGGGTCATGGTAGTCCGTGAAACATGTAATCCGTGTCAAACAGTCAGTTAGGGGTCATGGTAGTCGGTGAAACATTTAAATCGTGTCAAACAGTCAGTTAGGGGTCATGGTAGTCCGTGAAACATGTAAATCGTGTCAAACAGTCAATTATGGGTCATGGTAGTCGGTGAAACATTTAAATCGTGTCAAACAGTCAGTTAGGGGTCATGGTAGTCCATGAAACATGTAATCCGTGTCAAACAGTCCGTTAGGGGTCATGGTAGTCCGTGAAACATGTAATCCGTGTCAAACAGTCAGTTAGGGGTCATGGTAGTCGGTGAAACATTTAAATCGTGTCAAACAGTCAGCTAGGGGTCATGGTAGTCCGTGAAACATGTAATCCGTGTCAAACAGTCAGATAGGGGTCATGGTAGTCTGTGAAACATGTAAATCGTGTCAAACAGTCAATTAGGGGTCATGGTAGTCGGTGAAACATTTAAATCGTGTCAAACAGTCCGTTAGGGGTCATGGTAGTCCGTGAAACATGTAATCCGTGTCAAACAGTCAGATAGGGGTCATGGTAGTCTGTGAAACATGTAAATCGTGTCAAACAGTCAGTTAGGGGTCATGGTAGTCCGTGAAACATGTAATCCGTGTCAAACAGTCAGATAGGGGTCATGGTAGTCTGTGAAACATGTAAATCGTGTCAAACAGTCAATTAGGGGTCATGGTAGTCGGTGAAACATTTAAATCGTGTCAAACAGTCAGTTAGGGGTCATGGTAGTCCGTGAAACATGTAATCCGTGTCAAACAGTCAGATAGGGGTCATGGTAGTCTGTGAAACATGTAAATCGTGTCAAACAGTCAGTTATGGGTCATGGTAGTCCGTGAAACATGTAATCCGTGTCAAACAGTCAGATAGGGGTCATGGTAGTCTGTGAAACATGTAAATCGTGTCAAACAGTCAATTAGGGGTCATGGTAGTCGGTGAAACATTTAAATCGTGTCAAACAGTCAGTTAGGGGTCATGGTAGTCTGTGAAACATGTAAGTCGTGTCAAACAGCCAGATAGGGGTCATGGTAGTCTGTGAAACATGTAAATCGTGTCAAACAGTCAATTCAGGGTCATGGTAGTCGGTGAAACATTTAAATCGTGTCAAACAGTCAGTTAGGGGTCATGGTAGTCTGTGAAACATGTAAATCGTGTCAAACAGTCAATTATGGGTCATGGTAGTCCGTGAAACATGTAATCCGTGTCAAACAGTCGGATAGGGGTCATTGTAGTCTGTGAAACATGTAAATCGTGTCAAGCAGTCAATTCAGGGTCATGGTAGTCGGTGAAACATTTAAATCGTGTCAAACAGTCAATTAGGGGTCATGGTAGTCTGTGAAACATGTAAATCGTGTCAAACAGTCAATTATGGGTCATGGTAGTCCGTGAAACATGTAATCCGTGTCAAACAGTCAGATAGGGGTCATGGTAGTCTGTGAAACATGTAAATCGTGTCAAGCAGTCAATTAGGGGTCATGGTAGTCGGTGAAACATTTAAATCGTGTCAAACAATCAGTTAGGGGTCATGGTAGTCTGTGAAACATGTAAATCGTGTCAAACAGTCAATTCAGGGTCATGGTAGTCGGTGAAACATTTAAATCGTGTCAAACAGTCAGTTAGGGGTCATGGTAGTCTGTGAAACATGTAAATCGTGTCAAACAGTCAATTATGGGTCATGGTAGTCCGTGAAACATGTAATCCGTGTCAAACAGTCAGATAGGGGTCATGGTAGTCTGTGAAACATGTAAATCGTGTCAAACAGTCAATTCAGGGTCATGGTAGTCGGTGAAACATTTAAATCGTGTCAAACAGTCAATTATGGGTCATGGTAGTCTGTGAAACATGTAAGTCGTGTCAAACAGTCAGATAGGGGTCATGGTAGTCTGTGAAACATGTAAATCGTGTCAAACAGTCAGTTAGTCGGTGGAATTTATATAACAATTACTCATAAATAACATTATTATGTACAAATTTGATGTATGTGTATACATTGATACTTATTCCCTCCCTCATTCCCGCCAGAAATTCATGCCCCAAAACTCAAATTTTTTCAACAAATTCAATTTAATTTGAATTTTAAAGGATAATAAAGGAAAATTTTTCAACAAATTTGATGAGAGCTCCTCTTTATCTTTCTTTCTCCCAAAAACGGAACACTTCTCCTCTTTCTCTTTCTTTCTCCCTCCTTTGGTGCGGCTGAGAGCTCCTAAACCCTAAGCTCCTCAAAACCCAATTCCCGTCGGCTTCCACACCCATACACCTTCAATCAGCCTTACTGATTCTTCAATCACCCTCTCCGCTGCTCTTGTGCCCCGCCGCTCTGCTTCTCTTGTGCCCCGCCGTTCTGCCTTTCACACAAGGGTATCACCGCCGCTGCTCTTGGGTAAAAAGTTGAATACTTGAGCCTTTTTTTAGTGCTTTTAATCATTCTACTTTTTTCTCTTCGCTTTTTGTTTTGATTGTTAACATCTTTCTTTCTTACTGTGGAGAAATTGTTACAAGGAACTACCTAGTACCCGTTTAGTGACACCCTAGCTAACATTGAAGCTACTCAGACGGTGAACAAGGTTTCTGTTTTCTTCCAGTAAAGAATCTTGGCTGATTCGATTATCTTTGAGTTTTTGAAGGAGTGTTGTGATTCTTGTTGGATTTCTTGTTCTTTTAAAATCTTGGCTCATTCGATTTCTTGTTCTTTTAAAGTGTTAATTAATGTCTTGCAATTTCCCCAATTTTGGATGGTTGCTTTGAACAGCATCATAACAAGGGTTGTCAATGAATCTCTAGTTATGCATTCCCATGATTAAAGCCGGTTCATACTAAAATGCACCGTCTTCTATAAATATGATCTAAGTATACAGAGGTGACAGAAGTATGCTATGCTGTCCAGGTTGCAATGAAGCCCTCTGTTAATCTTATGCAAAGCATGTGTCTAATGACAAATTCCTCTACTTCATGTGTCTTGGGTGGCCTTAGTGAAGAAGTACCATTGATCCTTGTCATTTTTTTAAGTTCCAATACTTTTGTTTGTACTGATTATCGGCAAATTATGTGATATTGTTGTGAAAGTGATAGATTTATAGCGTTGGAAAAATAATTATAAGCATAAGATATTGCATTCTTCTATTTTTTATGTTTTGGTGCAAATAAAGCGTTGGTAAAATAATGCACAACTAATTTGTATTGTTTATCTCTTTATATACACCGTGGGATTAGGGTTGACTCTCACTTGTATGCAAGTAAACGCAGAGAAAGGAATGCAAGTAAACGCAATGAAAGGCAACAAAACTGGTATATATTAAACTCTTGTTGTTAATATGAGTCATATCATTATAGTTTCTTCTTGATGCTTTCATTGATTTCCATTCACTTTCCAAATCAACCAGCTTACTTTTTAGTGCTTTATGTATATTTCTGCACATGATCTATTTGTTAACAATTTAATGATTCCGATGAAGGATTGGTGGCTATTAATGATGAGAATCGTGTATTGAGTATTGAGGAGATTGAAGATCTTCAACGCCAGGAATATGAAGAGATGATGAATGCCATTAAGGAACTCGAAGATTTGCAACGTAAAGAATACGAAGAGATGATTAACAAAATGGAGGATTTTGATGAACTAATGAGAAAAATGGAAGAGGAAGAAGAAAATGAAAGGCAAATGCCCGCACAATATAGGCTTTACTATGATTCCTGTGGAAACGAAGTCGACTCTTCGGACTCGAAGGTGTAATCATTTGCTAACAACCTTTAATTTGTGTTTGAACCGTGTTTTATTAGACTTTTTATGTTGTCTTATGTTTTTCTTGTTATGTTTGTTTTAAGTTTTTTTTCGTAGTACCGTATTTTCGTTTTGTAATTAAATAATGTTGATGATATGTTGTTCAAGATGTTGTTGTTGTTATTATTATTATTATTATTAGCTAACATTTCTAACGATTACATAGCTAACATTACAACATAAAGTGTCCTCCAACTCATAATCTTCGAAAGCATAGGTCACATTGGGATTGATTGCATCATCGTAATCCATGGTGCAAATGCCGATAAGGGACCACATTATTGGATTGATGAAAGTAGAGTACACACGTTAATACTCCTATGGTGCAAATGCAACATTGTTTCTGAATGTAGTTTATATACTAGAATTTTTATGTGGTGATTGAGGTTTAAACTGAGGGTATAGCAATTGATTGAGGTTGTTGTTAGTGCTAATTGTTGATTGTGCTTTGTATTGAAAATGGTAGACAATTATTGTGAAATTGCACTACTTGAATGACAAAAAGTAGAAACATGAATCTTATATTTTCATTTTTATGCTTTTAGATTCTTGAAAATTTTCTTCACAATGTCAAATGTTGCTAAGAAGCATTCTGCCTTGATATCAGGGCATTTATCATTGGCTTCTGGAAAATGTTTAAAGTAGATTGTACTTTGTATCGAAAATGATAGACAAATATCGTTAATTGCATATAAATGACTCATGGCCTTCTATTACGCATAGAACAATTTTCGTGGTACACTACTACACTGCGAAGGTTGATAGAGCTAACAATCATCAATCTATAAAATATTCTCTTGAATTATAAGTGTGTTTGTTTGCGTGTGTTTGTATTTGTGTTGTCTAGGGTGTCAATATGTATTGGTCAAGTCAATAATCAGAGGTCTGTAATCTATTGCCTTGAAAAGCCAAGTAAAAAGGTCAGGAAGTGTCCACATTTCATGCAATTTGCAATACAAACAAAATTCATAAATTTGAAGCAAATGTTCAATTCTTCTTCAATGGGACAACTTTACCGGATTTGTAGCTTAAATATAACCTAATTCACTTTCATCGTCTTTCAAGGGATGATGCTAGATACTACATACACCTAACAAAAACAAAAACAGTAAATCAACAAATCTGAAAAATTAGCCTTTGCTGAGCAAAATTAACGCCCATCATATGAATAAAAAAGGTGAATAACATGAATTATTGAAATTAATTCATGAAGAAGTTCTTGTGCTCTATGTGTAATTTTTTTGAGATTGAATAAACTTCAGTTACATTTTTTTTTACCATGTTCCATTTGCACCACATAACCACCCATGGCAGCCTCATCAACACCCACCACCACCACACCTTCTCATGTTTCCTCAAAGCCAAATAACTATTTTCACTTTTCTCTTTGCATTTCTTTCCACTTTTTTTTTTATCTTTCTTTCTTTCACACTGATCTGCAACTTTCTTGATGTAACTACAGTACATCCAATAGGGGGTGCAACCATCTACATGCCTTTGAAACTTCCTTGATTTTTATAAATAACTAATAAGTACAGAACAAAAGCTAGTAGCATGGATAGTTACTGCAGTAAAGAGGAAACAGAAACCTCTCTGTAATTGCGCCGACTCTTGCTATCAACTACAACCACTCTGTAGAAAGGCCGGTGCTTGCATCCAAACCGCATCAACCTCAATTTTACGGCCATTTTTTCTCTTCTTCAACCACACAGAGCTTTCGGTTTGGTTTTGGTGTGTGGGTGTTTCACCGTTATCATGGCAAGTACTACAATTTCGAGTGGTAAGGAAGGATTTCTCGCGAGAGAAAGAATGGGGTATTCAAGAAGAAGCGAGGGAGAATTTAAGAGAAAGGCATTGAGGATTTCTCGAAAATAGACGATTTTAATGGAGGATTCAATCGAAAGGGGAGAAGAAGGGATATCTCCCTGTATTCGTTTTTGGGATTTTGGGGATAGGGATATGGGGATGATAATCATTCGGGATAAGGGATAAGGGGTATTCATTCAACGTGATGACGGTGGGGGGATGGGGATGCTCCGTTACTTATTCTCTATTTTCCATGAAGGGTATTTAAGACCTTACACACTAACTTAAACCTTTTCTGTTTTTTTAATTTAGGGATATTTATTGATTTTGGTCAAAGGTTATTTAAGCAAAGATGTGCTCTCCCAAGGTCTTTTAAATGAATACCCAAAAATTCATCAAACTTACATTTCCGAAACTTTACCAGTGAGCAAATCAGAAATTGAGAGCTATGTCATCGCAATCGCAGCAACCCAACGATCCACGGCTGCCGTCGGCGGCGCGGCCGTACAAGCCTCCGGTAGTCGCGGCACAAGATCTCCCTGTCGATTATTCCGGATTCCTCGCCGTCATATTCGGTGTCTTCGGAGCTATGTTCCGTGTTCGTGTTCTTCAGCTGTTTTTTTCTCTCAATTTTCCTTAATCTTACTAATTTTCTATTGGTGTAACTTATTTTCTCTGTAATTATTTGTTTTCAGTATAAGATTTGTTCGTGGCTAGCAATCATATTCAGCGCACAAGCACTTGCAAACATGAGGAATTTCGAGAATGATTTCAAGCAGGTCTCCATGGCTATGATGTAAGTTTCGATTCTTTTAGTAGCTACTATGTTCTTCAGTCTATTCAGTGTTTTGCATTAGTTTTTTCTTTTCCTAGTTAAATTTGTAAGGAAATTTTTTTTTGCTGTGTAATGGGAAGATCTGAGCTTTATTTTGTCTTTTTAAAATATATATAAACTTGGTTACAAACATTGTCAGGATTGGGGCTTGTACAGTAGACAACAGTTATAGTTTAAAATTCCAGTTTTGATGTAGCTTTCCAGAGCAAAAATTGAGACAAGGATAGGTTGCACATTGTATCCTTATAGCTAAAGGATATAGATGTAAAATTTGTAATTTGGTTGATTTAATATATCTTATCTATAGTGGAAAAATAGAAATAAAATTATGGTAAATGTCCAATCATACTAATAATTGACATAGAAGTGCCCTGATACCTAGATACCTATCCTTGCTTGAGGGAGAGAGATATTGAAAATTGGA
Source organism: Gentiana dahurica var. dahurica (assembly GCA_024500145.1). NCBI lineage: Eukaryota > Viridiplantae > Streptophyta > Magnoliopsida > Gentianales > Gentianaceae > Gentiana > Gentiana dahurica. The sequence continues at coordinate 89,147,527 of CM044905.1, forward strand.
TGTAAATAAGCAACGTTTTGCAAAGCCGGTCAGTCCCAGGAGTTGATAAGAGGGAAGAAATGATTTATGGAGTTCGCTTCTTGATTATAATTCTCTGTGCATTTGTTCATCCTCATCATTATATGTTTACAACCTTCGTACGTTTTGATTTTAAAGATCTATGTATTGCATGTTTGTCGTTTGACGTGTAAATGTCCTTTTACAGTTTTTCTTCATATCCGTAATTTTGTACATCAGGATAGTGAATGTGGTCCTTTTTGCTCCTTGTTTGTGGTGATACGGAATTTAACTGTTATGAAGCTAACCCCATTATGTGCTAAGTGTTTAAAGGGAAACTTTTAATGCGGGTCCAATCAAAATATGACATGTGGTACTAATTACTCTAGAAATGAACCCGTAAACATAACAAACCACTACATACACACAATAATCAGACCACGTGTCGTGTTTTAATCGGATATAATTGGACATCCCACAGTAAAATTATCCCTCAAAGGGGGTTTGGGTTAGCGAATAAATTTTCTTATCTGATGTTGGATCGATACATTTGGGAAGTTTTCCTACGGCATCTTTTTTATGTTGCTTATGGCTTTGGGAGGGTTGGGTGGGGGGTAAGTGAAGGCACTTCCTTATCTGACTACAATCAGAAAGCTATTCTAAAGCATCCTTCTTTTCTCTTATGACTTTGGGCTTGGGAGTACGATATAAAACATGAGGCTTTGTATTGATTGTTGCAGAGGAGTGAGTATAGTGTGATAAATTGGTTGATGGCCTTGAATGGTTATATGTTTAGTATTTAAGGTGGCGTCGAGTTTCTTTTTTTCCCCTTTTTCTTCCCTTTCTAATGTAATTAGACTTGTGGGAAATGAAGTGTGGATATTTTGTCGTTGGTTTATGTACATTTCAATCTTATCCCCACCAAAAAAAAGAGTAGATTATGAAGTATTTCAAAACATACCTAAAACAATGGTGGTCTTATAGTCGTTTACCTGCCTCCCGTTTCCGTTTGACTTGCTTGTTTGCTCAACTACTATATATATTTATCATTAAAGGTTCATCCCCTAAAGTCGTGAGATTGTTATGCTTAATATTCTTGTGAAAAAACCCAGTTTGGTTGTACTCTCTGTGTGACATATAAGATAAGTTATTCAAGGACGTGTCACCTCCTTTGACTGTCGGTTCAGTAAAGGGACGGATCTGCATCATCACTATGTATGGTGATCAAACCGCACCCTTGCTCGTTGTTCTAGTCAATAAGGGCAGAAGCACGTTCCCTTGCACTGGGGTCCATGCCACTGGTGAAGTGTATATCAAAACAACATCTAAACTTTCGTTGATGCTCCGATGACATGGGTTTTTGAATCCTGCTACTGCTAGCTAGCAACATAAAGTAAAGATGTTGTTAATATTAACTGATGACGTGGTTTTTTTTTTATTGTTTTTTTTTATTTTACCAGGTTTGGAATCATGGGACTGGTGACAAATTACTTGGGATTGGGTCCTAAAGCAAACAAAAAGGTTTAATGGTTGTATCTTTTCTTTTCTTTTCTTTTTTCTGCTATTCTGGGATTGATGGTGCCTGAGATTTGCCATAGACTTTCACTTTTGTTCTTCAAGGGCTTATTATTGTAGTTGTATCTTTTTTATTATTTGTTTTTATTCCTTTTGGATATTTTGGAAATATTCAACTGACCCACCTTGTAGCTGCTTCTTGCTGTTTATTGTAGTTTTTTTTTAAGGGACAATTATTTGCACTGCAGCCGGTCTCTACCGGTCACACCTTTTTTTTTTTTTTACAGTGCGAAAGTCGGTTTTGGAGTTTAAAAATAAAAAAATAAAAAAAAAAAAAAAACTGATTTCCCAAGGTTAACTATGCGGGCGGGAAGTCGGTTTTTGGCTCCAGAACCGACTTTCACAACGTTGATTCCAATGTGGGGTGGTGTGGTACACCGGTAGACTCGTCAAATAAGTATCAAAGCATAGATTTTTGGGTTATTGTTACTCAGTTAGCTTAATCTGTGTGCATGTAGGATTATTCCTATAGGGCATTGCATATTTATATGAAGTGACCTCAAATGGCTTGAAAAGTAATTTAATAATTAACTACATTGGCACCTATAATATATTTAAGGATACTTTGTGATTAATGGATTAAAATCATTTGAAATGGAATTTCGAGTTGGATATAACATGGAAGACATTTCGCTAATAGGACTGGAAATAACATAGTTGCGCAACCATGCCAATGAAGTTGTGCGAGCAAAGCGAGAATCATCCAGACCCGTCGATCGTGTCGTATGGGAAATTCTTGTGTGGTAAGAGAATTTGAAGTGAAGTAACAGGTGAAATGATCAGAATTATACAGTTTAAATACAGAATAAATTTATGTGATGTATTATGTATGCGGTGCCAAACGGTGACACAACACAAGAACTTCCCGTGTCGTATAATCTGCGTGTTCCATATGTTTAAATGCCTTGGGCTAGGGTCTTTGCCTTGGTAACAATGTCAAGGATTTTACTAGTGCATTACACCGAATCGATCTTTTGAAATTCGATTATTTATCCAAGAATCGATTTTGTAAACGTCGAATATGATAATTGGCTTTCCGAAAATCGATCAATCATCTTTTAATAAGTCAATTTTGTGTAGCGTATAGTAGGTGTGGTGCACCGGTAAAAAATAAGTTTTATAATTTCAAACTTTAAGCACAATTTTTTTAAACAGACCTTAAAAGACATTTTTAGCCGACATATGTATGCGACTTCTATCGGCATCCTTATTATTATAATTTTTCTTTTACTTCCTGCATCAAACGTGTATTCTTTTAATTTTTTATTTCCGACACAACACTATAAATGTCAGTGCCACCGACGTTCCTTTTTAAAAATAACCGTTAATGGAATGACATTATTCACTCGTGACACTTTTATAACTATATAATGTTACTGTCAACAACGTTATTATTGAAAACTATAATCAGTATCAGTGAAATTATTATTGAGACATACGTTATTTTGTATAAAAATTATCGTGGTATTTTAAGTAGTTTTTTGGGGCCGTGAGTAAGCATGATACCAACAGTAATTTTATGGTGCCGATAGAAGTCCACAAAAAGTGTATGTATGTACAGGCCAATATAAGGACCAACTTTCAAATTAAAGCCCCATTATATTAGGGTAAATCAAAGGCCCATTTAAAAGCCTGTTTAACGACATCCTTATGTATATATATTCGACTTTCAAAACCCTAGTGTGTCTCAGTTCATTTGTATAGCAAACCAGCTGCGGTAGCTCTCAGAGGCATTCGCCGCCGTCAAAACCGCCGTTGCCGAGTGGACACAGGACAAAATGGAGGCAGCTACAGCTAGGACTGTGAAAGACGTTTCACCTCATGAGTTCGTCAAGGCTTACGCCGCTCACCTCAAGCGTTCCGGCAAGGTGATGATAATTTATTTGTTTTCACATCTCGTAGATTGTTTTGTGTTTTAGGTTTTCATTTCGTTCTATTCTTTCATTCATTGATTTAAAGAGATGGAACCGAAGAATCTTAATTTAATTAGCTTAGAATTTTGGATTAATTTTTCTCCCCTCGCCCTATTGCCTCCTCCGATTTTACAGTTTTTTTAAAGGTTCCAGCTTTTAGGTTTTTTTTCAAATGTTGCTTGTATCACATATCCTTGTTACGGTATCAGGATGTCACATAGCTAGGTGTTTTGAAAGCATAGTTTACAACTCACCGTCACGCTGAGATTGCAAACCAAGGCAAATCCTTTTTCTTTTTTGGGTTGCGAGGTAATAAATAAGTGCTGTGGGTAAATTTTGATTCGCAGATGGATAATTTATCTAGAAGATTACGTGCTATGATCCTATTGCTTCGTGATTTCACCATTTAGCTGCTCGTGTAGTAATTTTTAGTGATACTTGCCGTTGTATGTTAATTGGGTCTTTAGTTGAAAGCACTCTTTGTCAACAGCCTTCTACAATTCATCATCTTTCAGTATGGACCCCTACAGTGATGTGTGTTTTGGTACAGTATCATCAAAATGATTTTTTTTGAACTACTATACAATAAGTGTACGTCTGGATCTTCTTCATATTGCAAATATGTGTTTGGGTCTATATCACTGCAACATTCACCCTAAGCGATCACTGTAGTGCGATCCAAACATAGATTTTTTTTTGTGTTCCTGGTAGGCTTTAGAGTAGTGTGTGAAAAGGTGATATTAATTCTCACTTTACTTCATTGTTCTAATTTTCTCTTTTGCCCCCCCTTTCCCCACTCCCTCACCTGTCTATTTATATTTACCATATATATAGATGGAACTCCCTCCCTGGACCGACATTGTGAAGACTGCTCAATTCAAAGAACTTGCACCCTATGATCCTGATTGGTACTACATTAGGGCTGGTGAGTGTTTTCCTCTCCCACCCATCTTTTACTTTAGTTGTTGTGCTGATTTGTTGATAAGGTTTGCTATTTCCTTTTGTTTGGATGACAGCATCTATGGCTAGAAAGATCTACTTGCGTGGAGGCCTTGGTGTTGGTGGCTTCCGCAGAATTTATGGAGGCAGCAAGAGGAATGGCAGCAGTCCTTCCCATTTCTGCAAAAGCAGTGGTGCTGTTGCACGCCACATTCTTCAGCAACTGCAGAATGTGAACATCATCGACTTTGATCCCAAGGGGTAAGCTTGTGTTTCTTTATTGCTTCTTTTTACTCCCACTTAATGGGACTAAGTGCTACTATTGTGAGCCCCTTTTTATCGACTAAATTGATTATAGAACAGGACTATTATTAGGCACTTGTCTTTTTATACCCTTTTTTGCTTTATCATGGTTATACAGTGAAATCACGCAAAGCCTCGTTATATCACCAGGTTATGCATTTTATGTACCATGCTGTAATGATTTGTGTTTCTTGATTTTGTTAATGATGTTCAGTGGGAGGAAGATCACATCCAGCGGTCAAAGAGATCTTGATCAAGTTGCAGGAAGAATCGGAGTTGCCCTTTGAGAAACCTATGACAAGCTACTGTGCTCGATTTCTCATTTGAGTTGGTTGTGGGGTTATTCTGCATGTCTTACAGTTAAATTTTTGTTTTGGGATGGATTCTGGTTTTTCTTAAGGAACATGTGTTAGTATTTTCCAGACATTAATTTAGCCTTTTTATGTTGTTGCGCTTTATCCCTTATGAGTCACTTGTACTGAGTTTTGCACTTTGGCTATGAAAATTTACTCTTTATTTAATATTTAACTGGCTTCATTTCTGGTATAGATCCAGATCCCTCCTAGTTTATAATTGTTATTTTCTCTTTGATGATACAACAAAAGTACCGTCGTCTTTTTAGGTCTTGAAAATGTAGAGTAAAAACCCTGGAAATGTTTCGGGATCAAGCCATTCCTAGTTCTTGTACCGTCTTTTAGTGTGATCACTCTTGTTGCTTCTTCTTCCTTTCTGATTTCACACTGAATCAAAGCTCGGTTCAACTCGTTCTTTATTCACCTTGCTACATTCATGGAGTACATTATACTTCATCAACCTTTATGTGCAGGGTGCATTTTTTCTCGAAGTTTTCGTTGTGAGATACTTTATTCTTCGGGAGATTATTGTGTGGTGTCTCCACACGGTGCGGAGACACCGTGTGGCACACCACACAGCTTCATTCTGTATTAAAACTGTGTGTTTCTGATCGTTTCACTCGTTACTTTACCTCAAATTCCTTCACCACACAATAACTAACCTTATTCTTCCCTCCTAAAAGAACATGCGTCATATTATCAAGTCTCCATCAAGGAACTTTAGGTGCAGTGCTCAAGTGGTGACACTCGTGACATGACATTCATTTTTGTTTGATAGTTTATTCCGACACAGCCTATAACACTTTTTGAATTTAGGTTTGACGTCAATATTTATCGTACTTGTTTTACTTAAAACGATTACCTCGAGTTATTAAGTACATAATTGAATGAATGTTTTGCAGAAAGTTAGTAACGTGACTGCTACTAACTTTAAAGTCAGTGACATCATTTTTAACAGTATAGTGTCACCCGATGGTTAGTAACGTCATTGTCACCAATATTACTTTTACAAAATAACATCGATGGCATTAAATGTGTGCGTACCGAAAGTAATCTTGTAGTACGTTGAAGAAAAAAAAATCAAATAACGTGGTGCCGAAATTAACATAATTATGCAATAGAACCCTCTATTATTATTAAATAAATAAATTACAACTCAGCCTGAGTTGGATTTTGTTTTTACACTTGAAGTCAGTTTGACTATAAGCCCATTTATAATCATGCCCATACCCACCTACCTCCTTCGTGTCAGGTTCTCAGTACCCAAGCCCAAAAGCCCATATCATGTCGGCAAATGACACCATTATACGTTGGAGCCCACTTCCACTTCATATTCTTTTTCAATGGCCACGTGTCCCTATGGATTCTCTCATGAATTTCACTCAAAGATTCTTCAAAAAAAAAAATTACCAAATCATTTAAATATTTAAAAAAAAATTAATTCTGCAGTTTACAAACTTCAAAACATCGATATATAATAAGAAGCACCGAATCAATTTTTTCGCTTTGCAATCTTCACACAAGTGTACGGATTCTCTTTCCTTTTTTACGTTTCTTTGGATTTTTCTTACGTTATATATAGGGATCGGAGTCACGTGTTCTGATCTCCGGCAGCTCGATTTTTGGATTCTGTAGCAGGGCTGAGGGCCGGCTGAGTAGAGTAGTGAAGGTGCGCAACATCTTTGTTTATTATATGTATATGAATCATTCTTTAGTTTTTGTTAGATTTGTTATGTTACTTTTGCTTTTCATTGTGTTGATTAGTTGCGTAGTGTTTTTTGGGCGTTATATTTGTTCTTTTTGTGGCATTTATTAGCATTTCTATGTATTTGTTGCCGTCTGAAAGCAGAATGAGTGTTTACTGTTACTTTATGAGGTGGTTTGATTAACGTTGTTTGGAAATCTTCATTCGTGTAATCTGTATAATCTGTGAGTCTGTTTTTTTTGTTTTGATAATTTAAAAACACTGCAATGGCAATGATGTTTTTGGAATGAGATCTGTCAGACCGTTCGGTTGATTATTGTCATTGCAGGATCAAACGATTCTAGAACTGATGGCATGGTGTCTTATTAGTTCTATGATAATGTTGGTTGATTTGATTTGATTTTTGACTTGTTCCTTTTGGTTAACCTGATTCCAGGTGTGTGTTGTGGAGTGTTTGAAGTATCGAAGGTCTAGGGGGAGAGATCACGGTGGAGGATGATGGAGTTAAGAAGTTATTTAGGAAAGGAGAGCAGTTTTATGAGTTACAAATCTTGGGTCTTTTTGTGTTTTCAGTAGTGTATAAGAGCACGATTATGTATTGGAAGTTGAGCTTTGACTTGCAGATGATACTATAGTTTTATGCCGGGCCATGTTGTTACGAGAAATGATCACACAATCAGTGTAAACTTGGGTGTTACAGGCAACCTGAATTGCTGAAATATACAATTTTTAAGATGTGGAGGGATTAGATTTGAAAGATGGATGACTACGGAGAGTCTAATTTCCAGTTTCTAGGTTGGTTTAGTAGGAGTTCGTCCGAAATGGCGGACTCTCATATCCTCATTATCTCTTGCTTCATTGCGGGTTTTATAGGGATTGCCACAATATTGTACACGGCTTTTCAGTGGCGAAGAGATATAAATTTAGGTTGGATGAAAGCCATTGCCCGATCGAAGAAAAATCCTAAAGCAAGACACAAAGTCCTTGTGGCTCCTCATACTTGGGAGCTGGAATCTGTATCTCGTGGGAAAAGTTTAAACTGCTGTGTTTGCTACAAGTCCATGTCACCATCCCAAGCTCTTGGCAATATTGGGTCCTCTGATGGTTCTTTCCATTGCTGTAACGTCTGTGGTGCAGCAGCTCATATTCAATGCTCATCAAGTGCACCAAAAGATTGCAAGCTAGTGTCTATGTTAGGATACGAGCATGTGGTGCATCAATGGGCTGTGCGGTGGGCTGAGGTCACAGATCAACCTGATGAGTCTTCTTTTTGTAGCTACTGTGAAGAGCCATGCAATAGCTCATTTCTTGGTGGATCTCCAATATGGTGCTGTTTATGGTGTCAGCGTTTAGTGCATGTTGACTGTCATGGCAGCATGTCCTCTGAAACCGGCGATTTGTGTGACCTTGGCCCATTTAGGAGGCTTATCGTGTCTCCTCTATATGTAAAAGAACTTAGCAGAAATACTTCTGGTGGATTTTTAAGCTCCATAACTCATGGTGCCAATGAGATTGCATCTTCTGTGCGTGCTAGTATCAGAACTCAAAGCAAGAAGCACAAGGACGGAAATGAGGCTTCTGTGGACACGGGCAATGCGAGTGTTGTAAGTGACACCTCAAATGGAAGTACTGCAGATGGTACCCCGTCAACTAACGAGTTGAAAGTGGAAGATAACTGTAATGGTGGCATAAATCATGAGGGTGCTGACCACCAACAAAATGGCGAGTCGAAAAAGTTGGATTCCAAGCCTAGTTTTAAAAGAAGTTCATCAACTAATCAGAAGGAGGATTTTCAGTCTGTTCGAATGAAACAGAAATATGAATTGCTGGATTTGCCTCCAGATTCTAGACCCTTGCTGGTTTTCGTTAACAAAAAAAGTGGAGCTCAAAGAGGAAATTCATTGAAGCGAAGATTGGACATGCTTCTCAACCCTGTGCAGGTTAGAGCTTGACTCCAACTCGCCAAAAGTCAGAGGACTTTTTTGTTTGAGTTTTCACTGTTGTTTATTCGCACCATTTTGTTTCTTTTGCTTCCAAATGGCGGATGGAGTTTTCTCCCAGCTCAGGAGATTATCTCATGGGGAAGGGAATTTCTTTGCTACTCAGGTTGCTATAGTTTTTTTTTTTTTGGTCTTTTGGGCCTATGCTTCTCGTGCAAGGAAAAATATATAATGGGATTTTCATTTTCTCACAGTTTTGAATCATAGGAGTTCTTTTGGGATAAGGCGGGGAATATAAATTCGTAAAATCGAAATCCCCCGACACTAAAGATTTCAAAATTTGCACAAAATAGCAATGGATTTGGGGCTTTTCGAGCCAACGTATGATTTTTCTTGGCTTAATTCTTTACAAACATTTTGACATTAACCTATCCAAAGCTTTCAAAGTTCTTCTAAGCCTACAATTATTATTTTTATAATATAAGTTTCACCAATATTTCACTACATACACCGGAAATATTAAATCTTAGAATTCCAAATGCCACGACTTTCTAAATTTTGCCTTTTCAGTTTTCTTCAAGAATGTACACTTACTACAAAGCAACTTTTCCAGAAGTCTTTCTTATGTAGAACATTTGAGTTAGCAAGTTGCTTCTTTGACACCTGACCTGAGTGTGTGTGCCTTACATGCTTTGGTGTGATCATCTTGGGATATGTTTAAGTACATTTATTTGCTTGATTGTTATCGGTAATGAAGGAATTAAAAAGCTCTGTTTTGGCATAGTTCATGTTTTGCTGCGATAAACCCCCGTGTATCAATTATTTGGCGTAGAAGTTTATGAATGATGTTATACATTGTTCTGCTTTTATTGGATATATAGGGTGGTGGACTGATTCTTTAGTTATTGTACAACTTTGACAAAAAATGCTTGCAGAATAGAAAGAAAACAATTTGTTGTTTCCCCCTTTATGCCTTCTACCACCTAGCCTTCAAGTATGTGTAAACGTGTCCTATATGTGACTTTCGCCGAGATATTCCTTGATCTGTCTTTGTCTTTTATTCTATCGCTTTTAATCCTCCACTCTCTGAATTAGGTGTTTGAGTTGAGCTCTATAGAGGGACCAGAGGTTGGTCTTTACTTGTTTCGACGGGTGCCTCATTTCAGAGTCCTTGTATGCGGAGGAGATGGTACAGTTGGCTGGGTATTAAATGCGATTGATAAGCAAAACTTTGTTTCTCCTCCTCCTGTGGCTATTCTTCCAGCAGGAACCGGCAATGATTTGGCTCGGGTTCTTTCATGGGGTGGTGGTGTAGGCTCAGTTGAGAGACAAGGTGGGCTTTGTACCCTTCTGCACCATATTGAAAATGCAGCTGTTACCATCCTTGATCGGTGGAAGGTTTCTATTTTGAATCAACATGGAAAGTCACTTCAACCTCCAAAGTTTATGAGCAACTATCTTGGTATGTCCATTTCCCATTGAAGTTTAATATGTAAGCAATGACACTATATGATTAATTGGTGCAAACTTTTATGAACATCATGTTTGGGATCTTTTTCATAATTTTTTTCATCTGAAAACAGTAACTTTTTCTCATTTGAAAAAAATGTACATTTTCTCACTCTTATCATTTTCACAATATATTCCATGCGAAACCTGATATAATCCAGACATCTTAATCGTATATTTCTCAACTGGAATTTCAAAAGGAAATATCTCTTGCCTAGTCGTGAACCTTAAGTTTGTTTTTGCTGCTCAAAGGCGGCATTGAATTTATGCCCTCTTCTGCAGTCTTGAATGGGATTTACCTGATTTTCCATATATCGCCTGACATTCTCTGTGTATTGCAAAATCATAGGTAGATCAAGCCCTTTTTATTCATCGGTTAGCTTATCTTTAGCTATGAAGTATTACCGCAACTTTGCCACATCGCTATACACGTTCATATTCAATACTTCATGGATTTAGCCCTTGAGAAATATCAAAATCTGGTGTCAGCTTAGGGATAACTTATTGAGATGGCAGATGTCTGGCATGATATGTCAAAGTGTGTGTATGGTTAAATAGGCAACAAGCATCCTAGGGACTCTGAATAGACAGAAGCAATGAAGCATGCAGAAAGAGCCAGGCGTTACTTTGGCAATGCCGACCTGCATCACAACCACTTAAATAGCTGCAAATTCTGTAAAATTTGTCAATAACACAGCTACTTAGATGGGTGTTTTAATTTTTTGCTTCAATACGTTGACATGCTTGGTTACCTCTTTATTGTTCCTTTTTGTGTCCATCAAAACTATTGGTTATACCCCTCAAAAAAAAAAAAAAACTATTGGTTGTAGAATGAACTATTGTTATCATTGACAGAACTAGTGTTACATTATCGACTTGTTGGATTTTGTTGATTAGTTGAACTATTCTGGGCATGTTTTTTTCTTAATAGACCGATCATAATTCCGATGTTACAGGGGTTGGGTGTGATGCAAAGGTTGCCCTGGAGTTCCATAATCTAAGAGAGGAGAACCCAGAGAAGTTTTACAACCAAGTAAGTTGATTTCTCATAGTTTTCGATTTATACAACACTTGTTTGGACTTCATAGCCTGATGGGATTCTTACATTGTTATTACCCAAAGCATAAGCAACTAATATAGATTATTTGCAGTACATTGATAATATATATGTATTCTTACAATGAATATTTATCCAACATGGAACTTCAAAATTCCAGCTGCCATCAATAAAATTCCAGTAAAATGCCAATTCGTATCAAACAAATACTCAAATGTGCCTTGTGAGCACCGTAAGCTCCAACCACATCAAACCAATTGTAGGCGCCAACATATGTAGTATATCCGAATCACCTAATGATATCAATTTAAACAAGTCATACATGCACAAACTCAGACAGGAGTCATGAGTAGTCAAAACTTTCATTAGGTACACACACAATCCCCTTTTCGTATAGCATCTTTCTGAGGCGACCGACACCTACCTTCTGGGGCGGTAAAACCTCGACTCTCACCTAGGTGAGAGTGCCTTGACAACTATACCATTTGGACTTTTTGCCTTCATTGGATGCATTCAAATGTTCATGAACAAAGCCGAGCCAAACTTGGTATGCTGTCTTTTGAGCTATTTATTTCTTTTAGATTAAAAATTGCTACTGTTATTTATGCATCATTAATTTCCCCAGCAGAGTTGTTAATTGCTAATGTTACGTGATTCGTTGCAACATTGATTTCATTACCCTCCGTTTGAAACATTGACAATGTTGTTGCAGTTTATGAATAAAGTTTTATATGCAAGGGAAGGTGCAAGAAGTATCATGGACAGTACATTGGAGGATTTCCCTTGGGAAGTGCGGCTGGAAGTTGATGGTGTTGAGATAGAGGTTCCCGAGGTACGTAAAGAAAAAGCTTTCCCATAGTCTCTGTTCATTACTCGTTGATAAACAATGTATATATGTATCTTCTTCATTATAGGATGCTGAAGGTGTTCTTGTGGCCAATATTGGAAGCTATATGGGTGGTGTAGATTTGTGGCAGAATGAGGATGAAAATCGCGATAATTTTGATCCACAATCTATGCATGATAAAGTTCTGGAAGTCGTTAGTATTTCAGGTGCATGGCATCTGGGCAAGCTTCAGGTATTGTTCTTGCTCTCCTTTTCGACTGCATGAACCTAATTGAAATGCAACAAGAACTCGAGCACAGAACCATTTTATTTCAATTGAATTTATCATAATTCTAAAAATAGAAATGGCAACAGGTGGGGCTGTCACGGGCAAAAAGGTTAGCACAGGGACAAGTCATAAAGATTCAGCTTTTTGCTCCATTGCCTGTTCAAATAGATGGTGAACCATGGTTGCAGCAACCTTGTACACTTTCTATATCACACTATGGACAGGTATCAATCTGTTATTCTCCCAATCTTCCATGTACCCATTCCCCCCCCCCACCCCGGGTTTTGCACTTTTCTCTGTGTGTGAGAGATAGCATGGTTTCCCTGCTATGCGATGATCCCATATATATCTGGCACAGACACGCATCGAATACTTAGGATACACACTTTGGGGCAAACTTGTAACTTTTGAAAGTTGTTTACATGATTCGTATATGCATATAGTTAATGAAGGACCCATGTTGAAAATTGAGTGAATAACGCCAGATAATGTATGAAAACTTGTCCAAAATACTGTAAAACTACCAAAGATAAAGGGAACCACTAAACTTTAATTTTTATTATTTGGTCCTTGTAGTTTTATATCATGCACAATTTGGTCCTTAGGCCTGAATCACAACTTTACATGGTGTTGTGCAGGCCTTTATGCTGAAAAGAGCAGCAGAGGAGCCACTAGGTCATGCAGCAGCCATAATAGCTGACGTTCTCGAGAATGCTGAAACGAATCGAGTCATAAACGCATCACAGAAACGAGCCCTTCTTCAAGAAATGGCGGTTAGACTGTCTTAGATCCCAAACACAGGGCTATATGCTTACCAAGCTGTTGTTACAATATTTAACTGGTACAATTTGTTGACTTTTAAATTTCCTATAAAACTAGCTTTGTATCATTCCACACATATCATCATCAGTTTTAGAAAGTACATCTTTCAAGCTTTGTTGTATATGAACCGTTTTGAGCACTGTTTGTATACAAGTAATTTTCTTGTTGCGGCTTAATAGGCGGTACGAAAAAATTGTCTATCGACTTATAAATAGGGCATTATTATTCGCACCACACTCATTATACTCTTGCATCACTCTACATGTGTACCACAGTAGAACCGACTTTGTGAAATTCGGTTCTGGAGCCTAGAATCGACTTTCCGTAGGTGTTTAAGTCGGTTCTTGTTCTTTCACCTACGGAAAGTCGGTTCTGGGCTCCAGAGTCGATTTTGTATGCTTAAAACAACATTTTTGCAAGAAATATGATATTGCTACAATATTTTCTTCGCTTAAATCCCCTGGCATCAGGGACCAACTGGCTCCCGACTTATCCGGAGTTTGACCTAGGTGGTGTCTGCAGAGTCCGGCTACACTTACACATTTGTAGACCATCGATTACAACGAGACTGACTCACTAAGTGATACGGGTCCCACACTTGTCGATTAATGGGTTTACAATTATGAACCTTTTATGCATAGGAACCTTTCTTTCACCTTCTTCCACAGTAGTAATGGCTTAGTACCGCTTCTTTTCCCATCATACTTGGTCATGGTGTTCGTCACGTCGCGGCCTTTTTGTGGGTACGAAAACCTTTTCGGGTTTTGTTTACGGACGTCGCCGAGGCATTTGTGGTATCGCGGTAGTTTGAGGTAGAATGGAGTAGGAGAAAGATGAGGTTTTGATGATGATGATAGTTGAATAGCTTGGTTAAGGTGTTTGACAACAGCTTCTAGCTCAAAGGAGTCCAACAGTTGGCTTTTGTTTCTAAACTTGCTACTTGTTGAGGAGGGTGTTTTTGACATTTTCCTTTTCTGGTTTGTTTGGTTCTGACTTCTGAGTTAGAATGCACCAAATATGCAGGATATATATAGAGAGAGATCTTCAATTCATCCTCTCTTTTATATATATATATATATATATATAGGCTGATGCCTTTGTAGTAAAATCAACTTGTTTTTCGAGGTTGACAACGTTGTTTTCTAGGTTTTGTTTTTGTCTTCTTTATGGCAATAAGAGTGTATTTTCTTTAAAGCTTCTTTGGATGCATCGTCTTTAGGTGATGTGTTTTGCGTAAGCAATTTGTATAGGTTGTTTAAGTATTTGGAGAAGTCGATACAGGGTATCGAATTTCCACTTAATTTAAAATTTTTATACACTAATTACTACTAATTGATCTTCTAATTTTTTTTTTAAATTTTGATATATGACTCGTAATCATTCTTTAATTTTAGAATTATTGCTTACAAAATTGTAATACGATATACCGCTCTCGATCATTGACTCATGTCATCGAATTTCTGGAGCCGTCATATGTATGAGTCGTGCTAATCTTCTCTATATTGTTCTAATTTTATCAGACATCCCCAAAGGGACTCAGGTTGTCTATGATTGTTACAATAGTTCAAATAGACTCCTCCGTATTACAGAAAGACAATGAGCATAGAAATCTCAGTCATGACCTCTTACTAGCTCGGTCAAGGATATCTATATACTTTATCTCATCAAATACACGTTATTGTACGGAAAGGCCCATTAATGTCCTCGAGTTGTAATTTAAAAATTATTTAAAAAAAAAATATATATATATATATATATATATATATATATATATATATATATATATATATATATATATATATATATTCAATTTCCATATCAGATTACGGTTACTCTCGGCAATTATATTTTAACGCACATGCATTACATTTTATTTGGAGAAACATGCATAACTTTTTAATTGGGAGATCATATTTTCCATATACTGTAAGTAAGGATAAATGAGTCCATATCCTTAGAAAATATATCCTTTTTAAGTCTTAAATCTTTTTTAAAAATCGTACTATCCTTAAATCTTTTTAAATATATCTTAAACGACGATTAACAATTTTTGGTATTTACTTTTTGCAACCTTTTTAACTCCTTATTCTGCGAATTGAAACAACTTAATTGATGTGTAGTAAGGAAATATATATCCAAAATGAATAAGAAAATATATTCTTGGATAAATGCCCCGTGTTTGCAGTACATTTCATACAAAGATGATAAAGGCGCATTTACTCATTTGATTGAGAATAAATGGAGGGGCAACAACCACGATCGAGGCCATTTGAAGTTCATCTGATTCTTCAACCGTGGAAAGTGTTAATATCATTTTAAAGCAAGGTATATATTACATTTAATGCTCATGCATTTTTTTTGACATTGCATATATTACGTAGTAATTTTGAATATTGCATTATTCAATGTTTCATTTCTTTTTGTTAATTAATATATGTTCTTATTAAGATGCATCGAGAACAATTAACATGGAAAGTCAAAAGTCAAAAGTGAACTGATATTGACGAATGCTTGAAGCGTATCAATAAGACGCCGGTCAAGTCTATCAAGGTGAAAAAACATTCCACATCATTTCAAAAAATAAATAACCACAATTTTTTAAGTCGGACCAGTGAGTTCCGGATAGCGAAGGCTTTAAGGGAAATAAAAATAATAAAAAATTAACCACAATTTTTTCTATTTAGATCAGTGTTATGCATATGATATTATGATGAATGAATTCTTGGTATTGGTAATTTTTGGCAGAGCCCTGATGGTGATAAATTATACTGTAGTTATAATTACTTGAAAAAACAACGAATTCTTACCTTTTACATGTGGTAAAAATATAAAATAAAAAACAGGTGAACCCGATTGTGTACGGAGATTTCAAGACAAGGCTTTACATTTACCGGACAGTAAGCCATCAAGTTTTTTTTTTCGTCAATAATTTCCTCAATTAAGGGCACATTAATTTTATATATATATATATATATATATATATATATATATATATATATATATATAATAGGCAAGCGTCTTTTATACTAATGATTTGATTTAATTATAATATGTAGAATGAATTTGATGGGAATTGGTGGCTAGCATATGGACGAGCCGAGATAGTTGGGTACTGGCCGATTTCTCTATTTACACACTTACACGACGGTTCAACACAGATTCGAGTTAAAGGTGAAGTTATGAACAGAAACGCGGATGGGAAGCACACAACAACCGGGATGGGCAGTGGGCATTTTTCAGGAGAAGGGTATGCGAGATCGTGTTTTACCAGTAACATTATGGTAATTAATACCTCATACAAGTCGCAAAATCCTATCCCGGGCTGCTATTACACCTCTGCTTCGAAGACCGGGTGCTCTGATGGAAACACTTTACAATATAGTGACGGAGAACTAGTGTTCTCCCATGGAGGACCTGGTAGGAACGAGAATTGTCCTTAGATCGAGAATATATATGGTCGTATGAAAAAATCCACTTGATCCGTATTCAAGAAATAAAGTGTTTTAAAATGTTGTTTGATATATTTCGAGTTTCTTGTCGAATATAGATAATATATTATTCATGCAAAGAGAAAATTATGACTGAAGATGAATAAAGTTGTTTTTATCCAAATCCAATTGCAAGTTAGACCGGATGGAGAATCGCTCCGTCCGAATTCATTTTAGAGCACTTGCCATAGATATATTAATATACGGCGTTCATTTCACTCTTACACCTAAAACAATCGACCTTTGAATTTAATTATCAGCTATAAAATCGTTTTTGAGTTGATTGGTTGCGACAATCAATTGCGGAAAATCGAACTTCGACAATAGAATCGGTTGTAAAATAATTGATTGTCAATGTAGTGCATCACATTGTTTTATTTCTACCATATCCCACGTAAAAATGATATACGGTATAACCTCGATAAATAAATACCTTCGGGACCAGAAAAAATTCGTTTAGCGAGTTTACTTATTTATCGAACATTATTTTAAGTTTTTTTACATAAGTCGAAACCAAATTATTCATTTATCGAGATTATACTATATCACCTGACGAAATGAGTTCAATCAAGTCGAATCGAATCGTAAGTCAAACCGATCTAGAATTAGTGACGCGACTACACTAGCAAGTAAAGTAAGGGTCTGCCCCGCTTGAAAGTCGAAATCAGAATGAAGAGTGAAAATGGCGGTTCTTCAACAACGCTTGAATTCAATGCTTCAATGCAATCTGAAGTTGTTTCAGTCTCTCAATCACCGCAGCCATTCCCTGTGAACGCAAGGCTATGGCGTCCAGCTGCGCAGCGGAACTTGAAAAACCAGTGGTTGAAATTGGCGTCGTTAAGGCATGACTGGACTTCTTCCTCCGCCGCCGCCCGTTCCCACGCCACCGCTCTTGTCAACTCCTACCTTTCCCAAACGTCAGTAATCTGGAAGTTTTACAATCTCCATTTGTTTTCGTTTTATGACAATCAGTGCACAACTACAGAACTTCTTAGTATCCTAATATCGATTCATTGAAAGAGGAAAACGATTGGGTTAGAACTATATCACTCAATGACGAACTAATAGTTCGATGTTTAGCTGTTCATCGACTAATTTTAATATTTGGGTTTATACATAAGTCATAAGTCATATTGTAGAATTATTGTGCTTAGTAATTTCTGTGAATGGTGTTCATTGTAGGAAAAAAATTGTCTTTCTGTGATATGCACTAATTCTTGTTGATAAAGCTATATGGTATTTGTATTATCGTAGAAGTTGTAGATTCCAATGGCAGAGTTTTAAGGATTTCATTGAAGATGGAATTTTTGTAGGTATATGGAAGCAATGGACCTGGGAGTTTTAAGTGATATGCCTGGTATTCAAGATAAAGCGTGTTTGAAATTGTTCAAGCAACAGGTGAGGTAATTTGCAGCTTCTTACATTTTTTACGCTTCTGTGTGTGTGTGTTGTGTTTGGCCTTTAAGTATTCCATCAGTAGGCTATTTTATGTGATTCTTGTGATAGTAGGTGGAAAAAGGCTATTGTGTGTGTTTTGGTTTGCAAGAGATTATGATGCTCAAACTTTGAACAACTATGTTATACATAATAGTTTTAAATGATAGTCAGCGAACTTCCAAAATCACTGGGGGTGGAATTAGTATTTTTCATATGCGAAACTCAATACTGGATATACCTAGTAGACGAAATCACCGGTGCCGGAAGGGTGGCTCTGCCCCTGGGTGGTAGTTTATATAGATCTCTTTTACAAGACTCTGTCTTTTTCCTTTCCTTTTTCCGGAAGGGGTTTCTTGTGAATGTTCGTTCAAATCTTTACCTTGTTTTCGATTCCTTTTTGCAGGAGCTTCAACGTAAAAATTTGTTAGTATCATATAAGGACATGGTATGCACTTTTCACTTTCTTTGTTTCATTAGGATATGTCAGCATTCATGAGTTCATTCACTCATTTGCTAAAATCCTATATTAGTCGTAGAAAGAAATATATCCTGAATAATTATTGAAGATTTTATTTTTGTGTTTTGATTTTCCAACAGGTAAGAAACGTAACTCATATGGTTAATGTTTCTAGAACTATGAGGTGTTACACCAAAGGATTAAGCAGCAGCCCTGTAGCTCAATTTTCTTGTTTCTCTAGTAACGAGAATGATACCGGTGATGGTGGGGGTATAGCGGTCTTCAAATTTTTGACGATCTCACAGTTTGGTAAGTTGTGCATGGTCACTGCTACTTATTTTGTCTTTTGATTTTCAACTATCAAGCTGAAAAGCTATTGAATTCTGTGCTCCTTTTTCATCACTAAGCCTGAATATTCTATTGAAGATTTTTGCTGATACAGTTGATTTAAATGAGAGTTAAGTAGGCTGTGCAGGCTTTCGTTTTCTTATCTAAAACTGCAGAATTATGGTCACTGCAGGTGTTTGATTACAATGTAACAAATAGTTGCGGCATCATTTGGAATTGTGTAGTCTAAAATTTTTTGTACTTGTACAAGTAGATTCACAAGTATCATTTTCTAAATATTGTGGTGCCACTCAAATTGTGGGAATGTATACCCCCAAGTAAGCATACAGCCAGTAGATTGCCTAAGCCTTATTGTTGATTTACCTCGAACACGTAAGACCAGGGGAGTATTGAATATGTCATCTAAATTCTAAGTCATTATAGTGTATTTTTTTTCTCTACCTTAGAAATAGTTTTGACATAAATGTATGCAAAATTGCACTTATGGTGTGAGAACCGGGAAGTCTAACAACAACTTCACCACCATACACTTTTATTCCCACTAGGTTGAGTCGGCTATATGGATTGCACGTCAAGGTAATCGGGAAGTAATGTAAAATTTTCTTTCTTTTTTTGTACGTAACTTGTTTTAGTGGCCAATTTCATTCTTCTATAGGACTGAGGGAGGGAGGAGGAGGAGGTCTGCTTGGTCCAGGGAAGGACTGGACCATTTAGGCTTAGCTTGTAGAGCCATACATTTCTTTTATGATAGGATGTATGCAGCAAAATCTTAGTCGATAGACATTGACATATCCGTCGATTCTCTGTGGAAGTGTGAAAATTGTTACTTGGCTTTCTGATTTCAGAATCAGCAGCAATGAACTACGTTCAAATGTTTGTATCAGAACTGAATCTCAAGGTGCGTTGCATTTTCATTTACTATGAATAAAGCATTTCTTGTTTTCCGAGGAATCTTTCGAGTGTTTATTCCACCAAATTATATGTTGAAATTGTTCATGTGCAGCGGTTACTTGTAATGGAGTTGTCTTCTTTGGGTGATGAAAAGAGTAATAATAATTTGCATTGGTCAAGCGAATTCTATCCTGGAGAATTCGGAGATTTAAGTTCTTGTAATTTGTATAATGAAGAAACTTCTGAACCGGTTCATCCAAGCCTAACAAACGTGAAATCTGAAGACCGCCTTGTACGCCCTAGACATCAACTGGACCGAGATTCTTTACAGGTTTGGGCTCGGTTTTGTTATAAGTTGCGAATCATTATTTACTCTGAATGCAAATGCACTTAAAACGTGTTTTCTTGTTTTTGCCAAGGAGAAAGTGAATGCTTTTGTGGGTTTTGCTCGAATAGACACTTCATATTACATCATTCTTTGATGCTTAGGTTTCAAAACTCGAATGGAAAACGATGTATTATGTCTCAAAACGAGAATGTATAGTTTTTCTATGTGCAGCAGTTACCATGTGGAGGGATGTGATTCACATGCTACGAACTCGACGTACAGAGAAGAGTTTGTGATCCACCTTTACTGTGTGAAAGAGCATATGCATCACATCCCTCCAGTTGACATATACTTCTAATAACTGTTGCACCATAATTTCTCTCCTACATCTAATTATTCGAGTCATCCAAGTTATATATGTTATCTTTTTGGGCCATTCACATTGACATCCCCCCACCCCCACCCCTCACTTCAGCATTTGATTGTCTTCATTTTGCAGATTTATTTGACAACCTGGATCTCTGAAGTGAACATAGCTCAAAGCAGGTGATTATCTTATGTTACTAGTTTCCTTGTCAAAATCGTGTATTCTGAATCTGTTTTCGAGTCGAGCTTCAAGCAGACATTTATGGTGGGTTTGTATTTGTTGACAGGATTGATGAAATACTGGATGTAATAGGATGTGAAATGCAAGTTACCCTCACTTGAAAAGCTCTGCTCTAACGGAAAGAGAACAAGTTTTCTATCCCCGAACGAGTTACTCCACTTGGAGCTGTTTCGCAAGTGTTTGCTCGAATCAGTTTGGTTCCATAAGACTCGAGATGGAATAGACTCGACTCGAATACCGATCGATTATTAAATGAGTCAATTTCAAGCGTTTATCCGCTCGGCTCGTTAGTTTGCGAACACTCTCGAATTAAAAGTTTTACTTGTGAAAAATTATGTATACATTGTATTCATATTTGTTAATTTTCTGTTTTTACCGTTCTCATTGCGAGTTAAATCGATTGGTCAGAAGTTTTATTTAAGAATTGAATTTTCTTTTCTAGCATGTTAGTTTAAAATGAAATATATCAACAATATTTTAATTTTTATATTGGTTATACTTCATTTTTTTAATTCAAAATAAGCTTGAATTCACCTCAAGTTCGAAGATACCTATGTGTACATACAATGAAAGAAGATAGAAATAGAGGCTATTATTTGTACCATACTCGTACACCACTTTATTTGTTCATCACAGTCGAATTGATTTTGTAAAAGTCGGTTATGGAGTCTAGAATCGATATTTCGTATGTGTATTGTGAGATCCGATTTTGATAAAGTCGGTCGGTTCTCGTTCATTAACCTATGAAAACACAAATTCGGTTCTATTGCGGTGCACATGTAGAGGTATGCATCACAATAGAAGTAGAACCGACTTTTTGAAAGTCGGTTCTGGAGCCTAGAACCGATTTTTTGTGGGTGCGTTGTGAAACCGACTTTAATAAAGTCGGTTCTCGTTCATTAACCTACGAAAAGTCGGTTCTACACGCATTGGGTGTGGTGCACACAAGGTTG
The DNA here is from genome assembly GCA_024500145.1 of Gentiana dahurica var. dahurica. Classification (NCBI taxonomy): domain Eukaryota; kingdom Viridiplantae; phylum Streptophyta; class Magnoliopsida; order Gentianales; family Gentianaceae; genus Gentiana; species Gentiana dahurica. The sequence goes on from CM044905.1 coordinate 89,169,264, forward strand.
TAACATGAAGTTTCTCATTTACCAACCTCTGTTCAAGATAGACAACAATGGAAAACAAACACGCTTGAAACAACAATGCACAAAAAGGCATACTCTTTCAGATATACAATATCCCTCAATACAATAGTATATCCTCTCACCTGTTCTGCCTACTTTTTTATTTTTTATTTTTTATTTTTTTTATCTTGCTAATACAGCAACACTTGGCTTTTCGGCACGATCCTCCTTCATAATCGAATCGAGATCGATGCTTCTGGCAACATCGAAGAAATGAGCAACCGCTTCCTCAGGCGTACCGACAAGAACACCATGTCCTAGATTCAGAATATGACCCTTTGGTCCTGCACTCTTTACAACCCTGCAAATAGAATGGTAGTTGCATAAACCCTTGCTAAAAAATCACTAAGATATATATAGAAATGCAAAATATGCCTAGGGCTATAAGTGAACTGTGCTACTCGTACTCGACTCGCAAGAGAGTTTGACTCGATTCGGTTTTTTTTTTCAAGTTCGAGCTCGAGTCGAGCTACTCAAATAATTAACCAAGCCAATCACGGGCTTTAGAATATGATAATCGAGTAGCTCGCAAGTTAATCGAGCTTAGACGAGTCGAGCTCATCTATATAATTCATAAATTATTATTCTAGTCGAGCATTAGACGAGTCGAGCTCAATCTTGCAATATTTTATAAAATAATAAATGAATTCTAAGAATTTAATCGCGCTAACAAGCCAAGTTGATCTATATCGAGTACTTAGCGAGTCGAGTTCGATCTCGCCATTTCATGGCTCGATCAAGCTCAAGCCGAGTTTCAAGCCCAGATTTCTTTAGTCAAGTCGAGCTCAAGCTCTAAGGAGTATCGATTCAACTCGACTCGGCTCGATTACACTCTAACCATCCTATCAAGAGCTTAGAGGGGTTAGTAGGGAAATTAAGCTCAAGGTTGACTACTTAGCTTAAATCGGGTCAAAGAAACGCAATGACCTTCATCGTGTACCCCCAACCTCGAGATAATCTTTCTATTTCGCCTCGAAAGTTCATGATGTAGGTTCTAATTAACCGGATTACGATCATGATGACCATAATCTTTCACTAATCAGAGGCAACTAGAAAACCAACACAAGATCAAAGAGAGGAGTATAAGATTCAGACCTTTTGATATCATCAGTTACTGCAGAAAGAGGACCGAATAGAAGGGCAGGATCGACATTTCCTTGTAGACCGATACCGTTTCCCAATCGTTTTCTTGCATCTTCCATGTCGACAGTCCAATCTAGTCCAATCACATCAACTCCTGTGGTAGTCATCCGTTCGAGAAGTCCACCATTTCCATTAATATAGAAAACAAGAGGTGTTTCTGGACACTCTCTTCTCACTTTGCTTACTATCTACATCCAAATACATGTACAAAATCAAGAATGAAATGTCACAAAACCGGAAAGAATCGCATGGACAAACAATTTTACCTTGTTGATATAAGGCTTTGACCAGATATCCCACATGTGTGGAGGAAGTTGTCCGCCCCATGAATCGAATATCTGCACACAATGAGCTCCGGATCGGACTTGAAATACAACGTACTCGGCGATTGCTTCTGTTATATGTGAAAGTAGAGCCCTTAATACATCAGGTGCAGAATGGCACATGCTCTTTATCTTTGTGTATGTCCTAGTTGTTCCCCCTTCTACAATATACGTAGCTATTGTCCACGGGGCTCCAACAAATCCCAAAACCGCAGCTTTTTCCCCAACCTAAACAGGATGCCAGATCAAACAACAGAAGAAAAGGGCCGCCAAAAGAATCGAAGAACACAAAAGAAACTACCTCATGGCGTAAAATCTTCAAGGACTCCCCAACAAACTGTAGTTTACCTAAGTCAATAGGGTGTAGTGCACTCAAATCATCTTCGTGGCGAAGAGGGGAGTGAATAACAGGACCTCGTACATCGTCTATGTCAAACGGGACACCAAATGCAGGTAAAGGGGTAAGTATGTCAGAGAAAATAATTACACCATCAGGACGGAAAGCTTCCCATGGCTGCAAAGAGATTTTCACAATGAGATCGGTTGTCTCTGATCTTTCCCTGAAGGATGGATGTTTCTCTGCGAGTTTCTTGTATACAGCCATGTACCTTCCTGCTTGACGCATCATCCATGCTGGAGGACGATCTACACGCTCCCCTCTTGCAGCTTTTACAAGAAGAGGGTCTACAACACATATACAACCACAAACCAAGAATCAGGCACTGTGCTCTAACACAACAAGCACAAGAAGTAACTGATACCGGGCAATGTCTCACGGACTAGGAAAGTTCACTAATCAAAACATTATACCAGACACTCATTCTTATACCTAATCAAGATTCGAGACTACCTATGTTATAGTTCATGGTATACCCTCCCCCGTCGTGGGCAAAACAACACTCAGATCATTTGGTCACTAGATTTAACTAGCTATGTGGGTGCTTCTATGGTGTTGTTTTTTTATCAAATAGCTTATCCTCTCCAATTACCGAATACGCCTTATCTTTCTTAGCAGTTTCTCTCCACAACTTATTCAAATACCCCCAACTATTCCCCATAGAGGATCATGGCTCCCCATATACATTCGGTTACCGGTTTCCCCTTTCGAATGTTGTGTCCTGTATTTTCAATAACTAAACCTGTATCTAGAATGCAGAAGATATCAAAAGCTTTAGAAGATGATATACTTTTTCACTTGAAACCATAGATTTCCTATAATTTGAACTAATAAAAATGCTCCAGCAAGACTTTTGATTTCAAGAATCTATTGATCATCAAAATCTCCTTAGTATAGTGAAGGCATAAGATAAACGGGAGTTCCACCATTGTTACATTGAATTCATTTGGACAAGCAAAGGAATTCAAGCAAAATTTCAAGTAATTCAGCAAAATTTAACTGAGGGAGTAGGAATGGACAAAATGCGCAAACCTGAAGGCGCAGAAGAAGAGGAAATTGCCCGAATAAGCAATTTACTGCAAGAGGGTCTTGTGGTAGTGGGCTTGTAGAAAATCAGAGGTGCATTCCAACTGTTTGAGAATAAACCTGACTGAACGAACAAGGTAGAACATTTCCACCCCAACGTTTGATGGCAATGGCTACCAAAATGAGAACTGCAAGAATCACACAGAAACTGAAAAACTTGTCACACCAAAAAAACATGGAATTTTCTACTCAAATTATTTATTTACAAGGAAATTAATGGAGAAATAAAAAAAAACTGACTTTTGTAACGATGATAAGCCCATAATTCTTTTCAAGGGAAACAAAGGGAAGAAGGAAGCTCATGGATTTCCCTCTTATCAGTTGTCAGGTCAGGATTTAATATAAATGGATTTGTCAATAAGATTACAACGAATCTAATTATGAGACATTACCCTCATATTCGATCTTTCAAAAGTTAAATTAGTCGAAAGTACATTTTTGACCTTCATAAAATCGAACATAACGCGAAGTGTGTTCAGTTTGGTGACAATAACTACGGCCATCATACATTACTATGAAAAAGAATTAGAGCACTCTTAATGGTGGCACAATAAATCTATCGTGACAATATATATCGATCAGAGCGATTTTATAGAAATTGAATATGTTGAATTTTCAATGATTGAATGTTCAGCGTAATGTCATTAAAGTGGATTTGTTGTGATATCGTTAAAATCATTAAAAAAAATTAAAGTACGGCCATAATCTTGATTCATGTGAATAGTAGTGTGAGAATATTCGGAACATGTAGTGAATCGAATAAACCAAAATTATCCTGAGTAAGAATTGCCAATATAAATCACCTAAATTGAACTCCGAATAATATAGGGACATTTTAACCTTAAAATTTGTTTCTAGAAGTTTTAAAAAACCAAGACACTAATTATGTTGTCTTTTCCACTTTGTTCCTATTGGTAATTCTTCACTAGTCACTACATGTGCACCGTAGACACGCGTGGATGATTCTGGACCATACAGCTTGAATTTGAATTGAAACTGTAGGATCCATATTCATCCACACGCTTTACTTCTCAAATCGACTCACCATAAAAGAACTTCCTCCATTTTGCCCTTACTTTTACTTTTGTCAAAATGAAAACTATAAATTAATTAATAAATAAATTTTTTTTAAGAGAAAAATGGATTTGTTGAATAGAGGTAGCCGAAACGGCTAGACAAACATGTGCAAGAGGAGAAAATCTTGAACACTTACAATCAGTCAAAGACAGACTTTCCTTAGCTTAATAAGTGGGTAGGGCAATCCCCTCCATATTAACCCAAGAAATGAGACAAAAGAGAAACAAAGATCTATAAACAATCTGCAATAACATTGCTAAGATTGGATCTATCTTTTGTTACTTTAGTGAATCGATTGTGAACAATAAAAGAGTCGTCTTCAAAGATAATGTTGAAAAAGCCTCAATTAATAGCCATAATCTTAGCACGGTATATAGCTAAAGCCTCTCCATACGAAGGATTCGAGCACGATCCCAAACGATATGCAAAAAGGGTATCATATCAATCCGCATTTGGCGGTCTTATGTACGTCTTGTTTTTTACTAAGCCTTGTATATGTTATTAAATTGGTATAGTCGGTCACATTTTGTTCAGTTCAGGATTGACACGTTGACATGTAGTCAAGAATATTCTCAAGTATTTTAGGAGAACTATAAATTATCTGCTAAACTATTCAGGTGGTGACGTGAGGTTGGACGGATACTTGACTATGATTTTTAGTTAGACATTGATTCTTGAAAGTCGATATTTGGGCTAGAGTTTACTCTCGGTGGCGAAGCCATAGTCCGGAGAAGTATCAAGCAATCCAATATTGCTGATTTGATCATAGAACCCGAATATAATGCGGCTTCTGTAGTTGATAAGGAAGCAGCATGACTCAAAATTTTCCTTTCAAATTCCGAAGTTGTTCAATGTTTGAATAATCTTGTCAATATTTATTGTGATAACAACAGTATTGTGGGTATTTCAATGAGGCAAGAAGCCACAAGGGGTCTAAGCATATCGAGCAAAATTACCTAATGACCAGGGAGGGCGTGCATTCTTAAAGCTAAATATGGTTATATTATTACTCAAGCTTGCTACTCATGGGCATCTACTACCTGGATAAGAATTTTTTAGCGGGCTAGTCTTCTTAAATTTTGGTGCTATATGAGACTCGGTATTTGCCGCTTGTGTTGAAATAGTGTCCCAAACCCAATCGGGTTGGGCCCGATCCGACCGGGGTCGGATCATTTCTACTATTTTTTTATGTTTATACATATATTAAATGGTTTTTCTGTTGTCATATATTTGTTCTTTTAAATAACCAATTAGGAATTGTTATATGGTGACGTCCTAATTATTAAACCGTGATAGAGAAACCATGATAGACGGTTATGGTTGATGAGATTTCTAATTACTTTAATAAGTTTGATAGTTAAATGTCTCTAGATAATGTACTATTAAATAGGGCATTGTAGTATAAACAAGCTAGCACGTATTATATGTCTTCTGTCTTTAAGGGCAGGGATAGATATCGTCTATCGAAGTGTATAGACACTTGGACTGTATGTGGACGTGTATTAGAGAATGCATACGTTAGAGTGACCCACTTACACTATTAAGTGTCACATTATGTGGCGGTTGTGTAATTATCCTTAGGACCGGAGTCTACATGGCATCACGGTGTGGATTGTCATGCTTTGACACTATTGAGGTTTCCCCTAGCCATGGGCGATCATGCGGTAGTGATTGAGTGTGATACTGAAGCATGCGGAGTATACATGTTTGTTCGTCCGGAAATCGCGTACCCTATCAGTAGGGGTGAATATCCGAAATGGCATTTTTATAAGGAATGTCTTACTCTCATGAATCTTTGCAAAGTGGAAGTAAACGAGTTACTTCGAGAGAGCATGATATCCAGATTATAAGATACGGTTGTTGATGTTTGACGCTCGACGTACGACCATTTGGATATTATTACAGCGATAAGATTCTATTTATACGGTAACCGTTTCACATGAAAGGTAGTAGTCATTGCATTTGACTCTTCCGATGATTGGGGGTCACGGTGTGTTGCTAGACGCTATCCCGTGATCGTTAGGCATGAAGGTCATTTTCGTAATTTGCATTTTATGTCTACGGCCAACATATTCGGAAACCTATTGGGTCACACACATAAGAACATCTAGCCGGATTAAAATGTGGTTATAGTGATAACCAAATAAAGAAAGAATTTAGCTCGTCTTATAAAGGTTATAGTGGTAAATTACTATGGTGGTATTTATTTATTATGAATAAATATAACACAATATATTAATTATATTGATTAATTAAATATACACATAATGTATGTGTATGTCGAAATTATTATGTGTATATGATATACATGTATTTTACAAATTAATTAATTATAACATTATATTAATTTAAGAATATTCCGGATGCCAACTTGCTGGCATATGGGGCGCCACTTTTAGTGTATTAAGATATACTTGGATTGCGCAGTTTAATTAATAAGATTACCATATTAGTAATATTGGATATTATTTGATTTTTGGAAAAAAATATGGTAATAAGATAAAGATATATTCAATATAAGATATTGTCAATATATATCTAAGGAAAAATATTTAATATAAGATATTGAATATTAATGAGATAAATCAATCAATGAATTTTCCTTAATTTATTAGGAAAATATTTTATTTCTTCTCAATCTACTAGGAAGCTAATCCCAATCTGACTGGGACACAATGGGGCGCAGGTATTTCCTATAAAAGGGAGGCTTGACTGACTCTTTTGTACAATACAATTCCAAGAGCTAATAGTTCTTGTGAAAAACAGAGAGCTTCTTAGAGAGAGATTAGAGAGAGAGAAAAAGGTCGGTCTAGCAACCGAGTTTTTCTGGTAGCAATCCATGATGGGATTCCGGCGGGCGGTTCGTGTGGATCACCGGTAGAGGCCGAACGCTTGAGCGGCTCCATGCATCACTACTCTCCTTAGACGGTCAAAACGTCGATTTTTTATATCAACCAAGGTAACCACCGTATATTAGCTTATTTGTTTATTACTTAAACGAAATCGACCCTGGTTAAAAGGAAATAATTTTTGAATTCCGCTGCGTTCCCGCGTAGATTTCTTAAGAGCTTGTGTGTGGAAACATATAGAAAATGGGAGATTTTCAGTTCATTGTGCTTATGATTCGCTCCAAGATGTTGAAGGCACTAGCTCATCTCATCACTGGGCGTGTCTTCGGTGTATGCCAAGGCCGTTAAGACTTCATTTCATGCATTGGAAGGTGGTAAGGGATGCTCTAAAGACCCACGCTTTACTCATTTGTTGCTTCACCGATGTTTATCCTTATTGTTCTATTTTCCACTATACTCACGAGATGAGTATTCATGCTTCTGTTTGGCGCACTATTTTGGTATCCCAATGGCACACCACCCGCTTCTTGAGCTTCAATTGAGTGGATGCTTGGATAGACTTCAATAAATACCTTTCCGGAAACTAGAATTATAATGGTTAAATTTCTTGCGTAATATCCATGAACAAGAGTCAGACTATATAATCACGATTCGAATCGAACTCTAAATTAATTGAGCTATTTGATTCAGACACCGAGCTTTAAGAAAATTTAAAACAAAACAAAATAAAAATTGAACGGTAGCATATCATTTGAGTTTGGTAAAACACGGAGGAGGGGGGTTAGATGTATTTATACCTAGATGGGACCCACTAGTACCAGCGCCTGCCAGTTGGCAGAATCTAATTGGCTAACCACTCTTTTGTCCTATAGTCTCCAATTTTTTTCTCCGTGTAACTACTCTCTCACTCACTCAAAACCTATCTTCCGAGCCTATAGCTTCGGGTAGTATCCGAACCTAACCTTTCACACTAACCTTCTTGCAGTGGCAGTCCCGTTGAAAAATTCGCATTTCCTTTATTTTTTGTCCATCATTTTATCGTTCTCTCTCTAGAAAAAAGGAAACCCCAATCTCTGCAATTATCTCTTTCTCTCTCACGTACACACACATACTCAATTTTTTCTCTTTCCGCAACAACAAGCAGCAGGAGCAGCTGAGGAAGCTCACACTCATTTATTCTCGCCGATTTGAAACCCTAGAAGTCGGCGCCGGAGTGGAAGGATCGATTGTTTTGTTGGGGCTTTAACACTGAAGCGAATTTTTTTTGGCTGGTAGATTTCAGTATGTACTTCAATTTGCATCGGGTTTAAAGGTTTTGATTGTTATGTTGTAGATTCGTGTTAGAGTTACTGCAGCATTTGCATTATTGAGAATTGATTTGGATAGGGTTTTGTAAAATTGCAGCTAGGGGTGTGGTTTTATTTGTTTTATTTTGTTGATTTACGTTTGCAATTAAGGTGCCCTATTTGTTCTTTTTTCGTTTTTTTTAAAAATAAATGCTTGTTAGTAATCGTGTCATCTTTGCTCATAGTGGAACATGGAATTTCAATTGAAAAAGTAGGTCTTTTTAGTTATTGCAGCTTTTGTTCTTTGAATTGAGTTGTTGCCCTAAATCATCAAAGCCTATGGAATCATTTTCTTTTGAGTTTGCTGGCTTATGCACTCGGGTTTTGATTTGTCAAGTTGGTTAAAATTTGTTTCTTTAGCTGATCTTAGAAATAAAAAACAGGCCATAGTCTCAAATGTCAGTAATAAGAATCAATAGGAACTGAGAAAAGGAATAAAGCAACAAAATTTACGTTGTTGGGTTAATAGGATTGCGATCTGCCTTTTTTGTAGGAGGAATGCACATAGTTTAGTACATCAAAGATTACAAGGTAATAAGTAAGATTACAATAAGCTTCTGAAGAGCGCATGATCCAAATTCCTATAATTCACAGTAAAAAGGCGCTCATTATCTGTATCTTTCAGCCATACCCCCTATCTACAGCTACATTTTAAAAAAAATTATTTGCTGTCAATATGGGAACTCAAGGCACTGCCTAACAGGTGTCTTCTATGGTTATTTAGTGCAAAATTGCATATGTTTTCCTTATTTGGAGAGAGTTTATTGTTAGCCATAGTAAGAGAATCTTGGAATTAGATGGGATTTCAACCTTTCAGGCGTTTTGGTATCATAAATCCAATAAAAACAATTATTAAAACATTGTTAAGAAATTCCCTCTTCAATTTGATTATTGAGAGGGTTGGATAAGGTAGCAGCAAATTCTGCAATTTTTCATTTCACGACGCAGAAGAATACTGTTAGCTCTTAGTTTTCCTCACTTGCTGCTTATGTCTGGCGGTGTCATACGCTTCACTGCTCTTCTCAGTTATCTTCTTTATTATTACCTTTCTATTTCCTCTGCTTTTCATTCTTTTCTCTTTCCCAACAGATTCTTCTCCTCTGTTTCGTCTTCTGTCATATTTTTTTGGTACCGTTTCCTTCCTTCCGTTTTGTTTTGTATTCTGGGCTCTCCTGTTAGTATTTCTTTCCCCCATAAAACATTGTGTGCTGTTGGATTGCTTTTTCGCTCATCTTACAAGCCCTTTTTTGTGTGTGATGCTAGTCTCCTTTACTTTCTTTACTATGAGTTTGACCTGCTTTAAGAAACATAACAGGAAGAACGGCTCCTTATTTTTTTACCATTTCAGTTAATCTTAATTTGTTTAAGTTTGAAACTGATTATGTTATTCTTCAGAATATAACGTTGAGTTAAAATTGTTGGCCTAGTTGCCCTACTACGGTACTATTGTTTTGAAGTTTTATGGTAGTGTCGTCCGTTGTGAGGAAGCCACACTTTGCTTTAGAATTCTGTTTTTTTCCCTATGGAGCAGCCTTGATATATGTTTGTCACCCCCCTCACAATCCCGCTCTGGATCTGATGCCCGCCCTGCAGTAGTCAGGGCTTTCTCAAGTTCCAGCAGCATTTTTGACATGACTGTCCTGGTCAACTCTTTCGATGTCCTATTTACTTGAAATTTTATTGAGTGAAGCTGAACAGCCTATTTTAGTTGGAACTAGATCTTTATTTGCTGATTCTGTCCGAAAATCAGTGCTTAGGCAGTTTTTCACCGCTCTTCTTTGATGCCAAGAATATGCTTCCCATTTACCCCACATTCTCCCATGGGCATAATTTGTTACAATTGTTTGTACTTTGTGTCCATATTATATCTTATCCTGCACTATATTTTTAAGCATCTAGGGTATTGTTAAGAGAAGTTGATTTATTTTACAGGAGATCTGAGGCTTTGCTGCTGGAAGTTAGCAGTTGCTTGTGCTGTGGATTTTAAAGAAGCTATAATCACATATGCTATATTTTCTTTAATCCTGTAAAATTATGTACTTTTGCTGCTTTGATGCACTACTAGCACAAGGGAATTCTGAAAAGTTTGTTCTGTCAATATTGCTGGCTTAGTTGCATTTTGGCTCTTAGCCCGAGTCTAAATTATCTATGCCTGGTAATGAAATTGGAGACCGAGTTCACAATTTTTTCCCACAAGGGAACTTACCGCAGGAGCTGCACCTTTCACCTGCCCTAGGGAGTAACTGGCCCGTCTCAAGTGACAGTCCTTGGGCTGGGAGCCAAAGACAAGTTTCTTTAGGAAGTTCCAATGTGAAAAATTACAATCTACAACAACCAGGTGTGTTTGTTATGTCGATTAATTATTATTAATTTATTTTATAATTTTTTTTTTTGTCTGCCTGAGTTCTGAATCTCCATTTACATATTTTCTTTAATCTTTAGGAAGTGCATGTGTGTTTTTTTATAGAATCTTCAAAATACTGAATATTTGTAGTTTAAACTTGACCTTGTCTGTGGACAAGCAGATGGTGAGAGAGGACAGACTGGCAATCATGTACATGGGCAAAACGACTTCCCTCAACTGACCTTAAGGCCTGAATTCGCAATAATCAGTCACCAGCTCAGCCCTCAAATGTGAATGGCTTCTGGGATAGGGATACAAATTATAACCATCATAATTTAGGTTCCAGAGGCTTACTTAACTACGGATCACAGCAAGCAAGTGCTCCTGACAATCAAACAAAATCTTCAGTTAGGGCGGGAAACCCTGGATCTTCGTTAGGTTTTGATCTTTTTGGTGGTCAACAACCGATGAATAATCAACAATTAAGCATGCTGCAGTCTTTGCGGCATCAGCTTTCGGGGAACGATATGCAGCAACTACAACAGCAAGTCATGTTCATGAAAATGCAGGAGCTCCAGAGGCAGCAACAACTTCAGCAGGTGGACGTCCAGCAACAGCAGAACACAATGAATCATATTCCTTCCTTTCCTAAACAAGCATCTGGCAGCCACTTTCTTGCTATGAACAATGGTTCTCAAAATGCTGATGGGCCAAGCAACAATTTGGCCAATGAACTAGGTACAAATAGGCTGCAACGGAGTTCACCATCTCTGCAGGGATCCTCCTATATGCTAGCTTTTTCTCCAAACCATAGCCCAGCTCAGAGTGCAGTTGATGTCCCTAAACAGAATGAGCAATCTCTTTATGGAGTTCCTGTCTCTGGTTCAAGGGGTGTCCTCAACCAGTATTCCCATATGACAACAGATAATCGTCCAGCTCAGCAGCAGGCGTCTTTTGGTAACGCTATTTTAGGCAACCAATTTAATGCAGCTCCCAGTCAACTCAATGCGCAGAATGGCAATTCACCTGCTAAACAGAGATTTCACGTTGAAAATTCTTTTGGTTCTGCATCTGGTCAAGCTCCTAGTCCAGCTCGTGCGGAGAATTTCCAGCAACCAATTTCACTGCAGAGGAATTCACCTCAGGAGGAATTCCATCGAATGCAGCGGGATGTTGTACAGGATAACATGCTGGATACAACAGAGATGCAAAACACCTCTTCACAGGCGGATGTTGCCCTAGATCCTACTGAAGAAAGGATTCTGTTTGGTTCAGATGATAATATATGGTCTGCTTTTGGGAAGAGCCAGGAGGATGGTAATGCTTTTGACGGTGGAGCTTTCAGTGCTCTTATGCAGTCTGCTGTTGCTGAAACTAGCGGGGGTGATTCTGGGTTAAAGGAAGAGGGGAGTGGTTTGAACTTTCAATTAGGCAATGAACATGTTAGAGCAAGCAATGATGGTGGGAGGCAAGCCGCATTTGCAGGCGGCAATTCGGCTATGTCTTCTTCATTGAATTCAGAGTTCGGTACTGGCTCATATGACACAAACATGAACAAAAACTATCAAAAGGTCCTCGGATTTCAGCAGTTTGGAGGTAAATCTCAACCCGGGAGTGGTCCAGTGCCGCATGCAAATTCTCCTCAAGGGCTTGGCCATTCTTCTCAGGAAGGAGGTCAGTGGTCAAACGGAATTCCAGCTCATAATTTTCTTGCTGAAGCGAGCATGGTGCACAGAAATTCAGCGCATTCTCTAGATGCTGACTTCGGAAAAAATGTTCCTGGTTCATGGAGACCAGAGAATCTGGGATTTCAACGAACATCCGGTAAACAAGATGGTAGCGATGCTTTTGGTTCAGTTAATTATCGAGATGGAGATGTCATGGTTCATGGAGAAGGAAACTCGTTGCAACATCCTTGGGGCAATGATCGGGCGCAGGCAATGCAGAGAGAAGTGCCACATGTTGGAGCTCCTTGGACACTTGATTCTGCAGGAGATCCAAACGTGCAGGTAAAGCTTTCTGGGAGAAATGCGCAGGTGAATAATGATGGATTTGGAGAGAATAATCATTCAAAAATACTGGATTCAAGCACCATGAGAACTGGTCAAGGAATTTCGAGCAGCTACCCGGTTAATAATTGGAAATTCGTTGATCCACTGGTTAATTCTAAAGCGAATGAGACTGTCAGAAATCCGCAGCATGATAATTCACCTCTCTATAATGATCCAAGCAAAGGAAATGAGATGGAGAATAGTGATAATCAAGAAAACTCTAATGACAGTCGCCGGTCTAGTTTATCCCACCATGCTTCTGCTGGTGGTCCGAGGAAAAATGTGTATTCAGATGCTGTTGACTCAAGGACAAAATCTACTACCATGCATAAGTATAATCAAACTGATTTGATTAATTCTGCTCCTCACAAGTCTCATAATTATCCCATGGGAGACTTAGGTGACGTGGAGCCTTCTCGTGGAATGAAACAACCGCTACATTCACAGTCAATGTCACATTTCTCTCAGCCAAAGTTTTTCGGTCAGATGCCCAACAACTTTGTTGAAATGGGAAAGGTGAATTAGAAGTGTTATTTACTTGTATGCTTTCTCAGGTTTACTGTTTATTAAAACTGTGTTTCTCTACAATCATGTTGTTTTATTTGCAGGGGCAACCTCTTGATAATCAGAGAAGTACCAAGGCCTTTAATGAGGTTTTGTCTCACCCTCCAAGCAATGTTATGGCTTCAGTGCCCAATATGCCGTCCCCTTTTAACAGAATTGGGGATACAAAGGCAACAAACATGGCTTCTATGTCGAGGCAATCTTTATTATCTCTCTTGGATGTTTTTATCAAATTATTTTTGCATGTGCTCTTGTATTGTTTATCTAGGAATTTAAGGTTGTTTGGACATCGTTTTAAAAATAGTTTTGAGATGAAAGTACAAAATAGTTTTGAAATTTTGAAGAAATTGGTTTGAAGGTGATACAATGTTGTTTGGATTGTATTGTGTATACATATTTTGGGAGTCGATTTGACCCACAAGTTATGCTGGAAAAGAGGAAGAGGGGGGGGGGGGGGATTTATGATAAAAAGAGAAGAATATATTGAAGTGGGGTTTTTGTATAATTACAGGCTAATAATGAAAGTGAATTTTAATATGCGACAAAACTAGTATAAAATGATTTCATCATTACAAGCAATATAAACAATTTTGAGAGGAAAAACTTCATGACTAGTTTTGAAATCGCCACAATTCAGTGTCTTAAGAGGATTTCACTTTTCTGCTCTTTATTTAGTTTTTCCTTGGTGCCTTTGCTATCCCTTTTTCAAAGTTTTATTTTAATTGATAAATTATTGTTTCCAGATTCTTGCAACGGATGGAATTCAAGTAGTCAGACTAATATTATGTATACATATTTTTAGTCACAATAAGTATATTGGTTTATTTTATTTTTATATATTGGTTCTTTGTGTATTGCAGTCAGAACATGCTAGAGCTTCTCCACAAGGTGGATCAGTCAGGAGAGCATGGTGCAGCAACACATACTAGTTCCTCTCACCCCAGTTCATCATCTGAGCTTCCTCCAGCAGAAAAATCGGATGGGTCAGTTGGTCAGCTCCAGCGAAGTCTTTCTTCTCAATCTCAAGGCTTCAATTTACAACTTGGTCCTCCTCAACGGCATTCAATTCCGAACCACGCTTTAACTTCCCAGAACTTCATGCAAGTGACCAATTCTACTCATTCTAGCTATGGTGCTGTAGATACTGGACACGATGGTTCATCCTCAGTTCCTGCATCTGTTCATATCATGCCTTCCTCCAAAATCGACAGACCTGGTGTTATGGGACAGTTGGGAAATGATGTTCATAAAGTGCCGGGAAACTTCAATTCCAGTTTTCATTCTAGAGATCAGGTTCAAACTTTGGAGACAGTTTCTGGGAGTGGGCAAGTGTCAAGGTCATCTGAGAAAGAGGCCTCAAATTCTGCTCAGAAATGGGACCCTCATGTTAGACCTTCTAGTCATCCATCTGCAGAGACTTCTTTACCTAATGAGGCTGGGAGTTTCCTTGATAATAATGCTTTATCAGGCAACGCCTCGGTAGAGTATGGTGCGAATTTACCTGATAAAGTTTCTGGCACACTATCTTCTGGTGGAGGCCCTATCCCTGGTTCTCTGCCTACATCTATTGCTGGGCTCACTTCTCAAGGCCCATCGAAAGCTTTATCCGGTTCGTGGACGAATATTGTTGCTCAGCAACACTTGTTGGGTCATCAATTTCGGAAACCCCTTCCCCAGTCATTCCAAACAATGAGAGTAAATTCTGATTCTTTGGCATATATGAATCAATTGGATCAGGATACTAGCAAAAGAGAGCCCGCACAGACTGAGTTTGCTAATGGTTCTGCAAATGCACAAGGTTATGGGCCTGAAGAAGAGCAATCAATAAAGGGAGGTACACGTCAGCAAGTATGGCCAGAATATACTAACTTGGCTCAGAAGGAGAATGCATCACACGGGAAGATGCCTTATTCTCCAGCACATTCCGATGGAGCCCCTGCGAATTCGTTGTCTACACAGAGTGATATTGAAGCCTTTGGTCGATCTTTGAAACCAAATCACTTTCAGCAAAATCTTTCAATGTTGAATCCATTGCGTGGCATGCCAGTTTTAGATAAGGATCCTAGCCAGTTGATCATGAGGGGAATGAAAGGACAAAATGACATTCCGGGTGTCCAGATGGTAGCTCCCATGGCAAGGTTGCCTGACGATTGTAGTGAGATGGCTAGTGATGCAACAGTTCCACTAAACAGCACTGGTCATTCTGGAGACACTAACATAAGCTTCTCTGGACCAACGAATAATGCAGAAAAAAACCCATCCTTGGAACATGGAAATGCCTCTGCTCAGGGTTTGCTTGCATTTGGCCACATGGTTTCCCAAGGTAGCAACGATTCAGCTCCTGTTGATCACTCACAAATTAGCCGACAAATGGCTCCATCCTTGTTTAATCAGTATGAAGCCTTCAGGAATGAGCAGATTTCGTCTCTCAATGATTTACATAGAGGTGCCATTGCTAAGTCAACCGAACAACCATTAAGCGCTGCTGATATCGGTGTGAATAAAGTGGCCTGTATCCAGCAGAGTGCTCCCTTGTCTTGTACGGAGCACATTTCTTCTCAGATTCTACCGATCGATGTTGGTGATCAACATCCTGTAGTTTTGAGCGCCAAGAAGCGCAAAAGTGTTGCTTCTGAACCTATTCCTTGGTGCAAAGAAGTTTCACAGGGTTCTGGGAATCTTCAGACTGTCAGGTCTGTATCATGCCTTTGAACTTCAAACTGATTTTTTTTGCATATAATGTAATTTGTAGACATGCCCATCTCGAAATACACTTTCAAAACGTGAACTTTGCTTAAACTGCATATAATTTGGATATCACATGACAACGAATGATGTCCAAAAGTGATTTTGCCGCAGACACAAACAACTAGAACTCTAAGAAGTAGGAACATACACTTTTTTTAGAACAAGGTGAAAATTGCTTGATCCACAATCAAGTTGAACATCCGAAAGTGAAACTTTTTTACATGCAATGATGACGTGATTATTGCTAATGTGTGTGAGCATTTGTTCCTGGCAGCATGGCAGAAGTCGAGTGGTCTAAAGCAGTAAACAGACTGTCTCAGAAGGTCTGTGGATTGTGACTCTTTTTGATTTTATTCGTTGTATGATTTCATGCTCTAATTGCTCACTATATAATCCAGGTTGAAGAGGACGTTGAGTTCTTGAATGATGGACCACCATTTATCAGATCAAAAAGAAGGCTTATCTTGACAACTCAACTTATGCAGCAGTTGCTTCGTCCTCCTCCACCTGCAATTCTGTCGATGGATGCTAATTCAGATTATGAGTCTGTGGCTTACTCTGTCTCTCGATTAGCTTTAGGAGAAGCTTGCAACATGGTTGCTCCTACTAATGAGGAATCAAATACGTCTACAGATGATGGCATGAATAGGTAGGAACTTCTAGTGTGCAATGCCCAAGGAGGAATTTGTAGTTTTTCCAAGTACCTAATGGGCTGTTTTTTTCCTCCTGTTAATCTGTAGGCTCTCTGGTGAATGTAAAACATCAGATCAGTATCTCTTAAAAGCTGCAGAAGAGTTCACAGCTAGAGCACGGAAGTTAGAGAGTGACTTTTCGCGGTAAGCATTTTTTTTCCTCTAAAAAATGGAGAGATAAAGAGCACACTCCTGCTCGTCCCCTATATCAAACACTCATTCCTATCTATTGATAGAAAGATCTTCGTCACGCTACATGCTTACCATTCCAAAAGAAACATTTATGCTTCAATTTTTTTTTAGTTAATCTTGTAAAGCTTTTGTTTGAAGTTCTAGTTTTTGCTATTGTGGAGATGTCTTTAGTATACTTGTTGACCATGATATCTGTCAGCACATGACCTCTGACAAAATAATAACCTGGTTGCTGGGTTCCCCGTTGCAACCTATATGATGCCAATTTTTTTGCGAGGGGTTGGGGGGGGGGGGGGGTGTGTGTAGTGCAGGTGCCGAAGACCTTTTCGAACTTGTAAAACGGACTTGACGCTGTTTCTGATAGCTTATTTCTTCTTTTCATGTGGTGTAGGGTGTGCAAGGGAGCATCATTAGTGGACATGTTTGTAGACTACCAAGATGTAGAAAAATTCTCTACCATCAATCGATTTGCTAAATTTTACGGTCGGGGCCAAGCAGAGAATGCTGAAACTGCATCATCCTCATCTGATGCAGCAGCAAATATGCAGCAGCAGATACTTTGCCCACAGAGATACGTTACAGCTATTCCTTTGCCTAGAAGCTTTCCCACGGAGTTCAATGCCATTCATTGTGACCATTATTTATATTCATTTTTCCCTTTTTCTGGTCTACCCGTTTCCTTGTGGCTCTATGCTGATTGTGTAGATGATACTTGGGATGATGATCATCAACCAGAAAACGGAATTTGCAGAAACGGTGAGTGATCGTGGAAATCTCTCTTTCAGTGCTATTATTATCTAGTAGTGGGAAATGTAAGTTGGGTTCAGTTCTTATGCGTCTTCTATGAAGAAATTCGGAAGGATGTTTGTTGCCCTTCCAGTTTTTGGTTTATGGCAGACAAATACCAGTGTAGCATGATGGTATATTGAAGTTTTTGATGTAAATTCTTGGGACTTTTCTATCTATAAAAAGCGTTTAGTTTTTCAACTTGTCCAACATGTTTTTTTCCCGGGTATTTCCTTCAAATGTCGAAATGTTAGTTTTGAACCCTTGACTTCATTTTCCCCCCCAGCAAGTATGTGCTTAAGATTCACCATTTTCAGGTTTGGCCTTACCATTTGAATATCTTCATTTTTCTTTTTCTTTTTTGTTTTGTGGAGGAAAGGGGATGAGATTTATTTTACCATAAAGGAAGCTTTTGCATATGGCATTTAGGAATAAATCTCATGCCCTTGTGGCGGGTTGTGATGCATTCGACTCACTCTAACACACTTTTACTATGTGAAAGTGGGTCCTCGGGGGAATAGCTCGATGGTTAAAGAGCTCGGGTGTTGTAGTGATAGCCTAGCCTTTTCTGGAGTGTGTGGGGGTTCGAATCATGTATGAAGCAGCGACCCTTTTTAGTAAAAAGGTTTAACGGTAGTTTGAGTACGTTGGACCGTTTGATGCACATCTCTCGATTTACATCCTTCATTAATCCTAGGGACGAGCGGTGGTGGGGACTCTTTAGAGTAGGGAGACGGTCATTTTCTGTTTTTTCATTTGGCTCGAGAATCGAATTTTAAAATGTTGATTCAGTGTGATGTATGGTAGGTAGCGGTGCATATGTAGAAACGATGGGTTGAAACTTAAGTAAAAGCTCTCTTTTCATTTTACATGATGGCCCAAAGGCATAGTTTATTCTTGAGATGCTTTATGCTCTATACATGTTTAGTTTAGAAATTCAAAGCGTAACAGTTCGATTCGTAAGTTGTGCTAGAAAAGATTAAAACGAGACCACATCAAAGCGTAATACGGAGTAGTTCGATTCGTAAGTTCAGCTACAAAAGATTACGACTCATCAACGTGACCAAACTTTGAAATATTTTATGTTATATCAAATTCAACTGTATGGGCTTAGAGAAAAGTTGCTTAAAATAAAATAAATCACGATTTATTACTAATATTAATCAAGTAAAAATCAAGTCCATTGATTAAACCATGTGCTGAATATCGATTGAAACTTTCCTTAATTATTTTTACTAATGAAAACTAAAACCCTGTAAAAATGCATTCTTTCAAGTGACTGCACCTCTCGATTGGATTGAGTTTAAATATTAGTTCGCAACGGCCATCACTTCTTGCCACGAACAGGTGGAAATACCTATGGAAGGAAGTGATCTACGACGGAATTTAGACGTGGAGAAACAAGATCAAACATGGAACCGACTACCATGGAGGAGAGGCCACCGGCGTTTGTTTTTCTTTCGAATGCTATTGAAAGAGCTAGGAACCTTAGACTAGCTTGGCAAATTGAGTAGTTAGATGTGTAGTTTTTTCAAGTTGTTGTTTTGATTTAGAACCGAACGGGTTTGTGTCAATTTTTTGCCCTCTTGCAGATTTGCAATAAAGTGATATTTCAAAAAAAATAAAAATAAAAAAAATCATGCACCCGGATTCTCCTTCATCAACGGCCCTAAAACCCTCGTATAAACCAAAACCAAAACCAAAATGCACATGACACAAAAGATGCAACGAACGAAAACTTCAAAATTTGATATAATAATTATGTTGATTATAAATGTAAAGATACATGTACAAATCTATAGTAACATAACGTATGTATATATGTATAGATATACACATATATGCTTTTTTATTACATGTAAGTACTCATTCGAGCGAGTATGCTCACAAGTAGTTGAGTATTGTATTCTTCGAGTATCGTTCGTTTAATCTTCGAATCGAGATGATTTCAAATTCAATCTGATTTAAGCCGAGCAAGTCAAGTTTTGACTCGAATAAAGCACACACACACAAAATTAAGGCTACTGCTGCGAAATTGGAGAAAATTTATTTTAGAGCAATACCAAATGGAGGGTAGTGATGCATCCATGCCCTACGCACGCACCGGAATTCTTCTAAAAAAAATGATATTATAATAAATTTAAAATAAAATAAAATAAAAATTTAAGAAAAAACACCATACAAATTACTTCCTTTTAAGGTCAGCTACCCCTGTTGCTAAATATCTCTAGACCAAATATTGGACACTGGTAATGACACCACAGAGAATCTATTCGGACACCACAATGAATCTATTCGGACACCACACCTCATGCAAATTTTGATTTTATACAGGTCCAAATTTGTTTTCAACCTTTCCCAGAGTCGAATTTTGTGCATAAATTGGACTCTGGAGGGGTTGAAAACAGATTTCGACTTCTTTAAAGCCGAAATTTGCACGAGGTGTGGTGTGGTGCCCGAGTAAATCGCATGTGTTACAATTCCCAATATATATTCATTAGTAAGAGTAAAGCTCTGCTTCATCAAAGAGGTACATAAAAGGGTAATCATGAAGCTGCTTTTATGGTTTCCTCCACCGCGATAACCGACGCGTTGTTGATGCTAGGAACAACAGCAATACCACTCCCACAAGTTTCCTCTGGCAATCTGAAACTTAAACAGAGCATAGCCTTGTTTGGAGCAACATCTCGAACCTTATGAAACACCGGATCTTTTATACTCGCTTTCAATGCATTCTCAGCCACAGAGACGATAAACTCGTTTGTCTCAGATGAACGCATGAAGCAATAGCAATGGATTAATGGTAAAGATCCCTTCCAGAGTCTCAGTTGGATTAGCCCTTTAAAGGCATCAAGAAACTGCAGAGCAGAGGCAGGCAAGTTCATTATTACATGGTCAACATGCTCCCATGGCTTTGGCGGCTTCATGTCGAATGAATGAGTGCCGCCTTTTATCCGCTTATTTGAGGGATTTTCAGGACACCTTTTTGCCCCGGATGATGATGATGATGATGCAGTGGTACTACAGGTACCGGATTCAAGATTGTTTGATGGAACAGACATCAAATACGCAACAAAGTTTCTTGCATCCATATTGTAAGCATGAACCAGATGATCAACCTTGTTTAATTTGGCATTAATCTTCAAAAAGTGTACGCTGTCTGGATTCAGATCATTTGCATACACAAAGCATCCCTTTTGTGATGCAGCCGGAATAGCAAATGGACCGATGCCGGCAAACATATCACAGATAACATCGCCCGGTTGAAAGAGGGAAATCAACCGTAAATGCTCGTGCTCTAATCTCGAATTCCAATACACTAACCTATAATCAAGCTTGAATCTTGCTCCATATTGCTTCACTTCTGTGACCATATCATCTTTACCGGCTAGTATTTCGAAATTCGGGACACGAAACTCATTTGTAATCGTCCCAACTTTGTTAACGACAGTCTGAATTTGAGGGTAATTTTTATCATAGATGACTTTGGCAATAACGTCCTTGTACGGAAGGAGATCATCATTCAAGTTCAAATGAGCAATATGGCCTATTGTCTCGAATGATGAAGGTACTTGAGCCCGGGAGGTAGAATCTGCTTCAATATATGGTCTGCACTCCAGTAGGAGTATCCAAGGGTGAGGGAATATGGAACTAATTCAATATCAAAGAGACCTTTTAACTCAGCTACCTTTTCATCTGGAACTAGACTGAATAAATCATCTGGATTTTCAATCTTTTCAGATAATATCATGTAACGTGTCGTCTCACTTGTAGGGTCCTCGGTGATAGGTTTAATGCGGGGCTTGTCAAACAAGTACCCGTTGAGGATTCGAGTGGCAACTTTGCAATGCTGTCGAGGGATTCTAAGTGCCAGCAATTTCAAGTGGACATCAAACTTGCTCTCATCCAGTAACATTATTTCCAATTGAGTTCAGAATTCAACTCCAGAAGCTGTAGTTCAAAAAGGAAACAGCCTTATCAAAAAAAATGTAACAAAGTCGGCCAAGAAAACACCGGGCATCACATCAGATTACAAGAACTACACGCACCGCCGTTAGATAACTACTTGATGACTAAGTATACTATATAATGGATTCCTAAACCAAGTAGTATTCTAAAAACAATTTTAAGTCATGTAGGAAAGGTGTTTGATTAAAATCCTTGTGCTGTGTTTCTATTGGCTTTCTTACCTTATTAAAACTCTTACCGGAACCTACTATAAATACTCATCTCCTTTAGGCCCCTGAATTCAGACAAATGTCTTTGAATATCAGCGATTTAAAATAAAATAAAAACCCATTTTTCCTCTGCATTTTTAATCAGCTTAGAAGATTCAAAAAGAAATCTTCTTGCTCTTTTTTTTTTTTTTCTACTTTTGAAAACCCTTTTCTTGTTTGTAAATTTTGCTTTGAATTGTATACAATGAAGGGCAATGCAAGATGCACAACAGCTGGATAGTTGTCACAAGAAATCACAAAAGACACCAGTTTTGGTATGGAACATCCATGTTTAGAGCTAAAAATTCAGATTAAGAATGAGAGCGTAAAAACGGCACTAACCTGTTTGTAGTAGATGAAAAATCGTGTGCTTGATGAACAAACTAAGAAGACGAAATTGCAAACACAAATGCAAACACAATAGCTGGGACACCAATTTCTGCAATAACAAAGCTTGCAAGTTATGGAAAAAATATAAAAAAATCTTCCACAGAGTTTCTCTCCGGCCGAAAACCTCCGCCTCTCCCCGTACTCCTCTCAGATTAACTTCTACCTCCGGCACATTCAGCCTCACCCATATCCATAACTTACATAATTTCTTCCATTTTCAATGGGTTTTTTTTCAACTCATTTTCAATATCCATCAAATTTAACATTTTAATGTTATGAACCACCAAATACAAACATCTGAGAGAGAAAAAAGGGAAATTTTCATAAAAGATAATCGACTGAAGAAGAAGAAGAAGAAAAAGAACCGGCTTGTTGGCATCAATTCCGTCGCAATACTCACCGGAATTAAGCAATTTCGTTTTTTTTTTTTTTGGTGCTGGGAATTAAGCAAGTAATTTGAAATTGATCATCTCCCGGGTTGAAGGCTGCGATTGAAGTGAAAGAGGGCCGGTGTGCATTTGGGAAGCAGCGTTTTTTCAGAAAAGAAAACCTAATTTTAGGGTTCCACTTGTTGCAGTATAAGTTGACTTGTAAGTCAAAATGTGTAAGTTATGTTGTACTAATAGATCTCAACTTTAAGTTTATACGGCATCGTTGCAACTTGTATTCACTCTTGTGAAGGTTTTTCTCGGGTCTCCGTAGCTTCTGCGTTGTTTTATTATGATATAATAATATAAGACTAACGTATAATATTGGATTTATTTAATATCATACGTGTCAGATGTTTTTTTTTCTTCTATATAACAACTCGATATCCGAAAACGGGATGTCACGAAATACCCACTTATGATATCACCACCGACATGACATGTCGCTGTCTGATATTATTATTGTTTCCGACGATAGCCTCCTATTACCGTGTCGACGTGAGTGAAAAGCGAAAATGAGCCAATGAGAATCCACATTTAAGTCTAATTTACGCTACCAGGGTTGTAAATGAACCGAACTACTAGTGAGGGAGTGTGACTCGGTTCGGGTTTTATTGAGTTCGAGCTCGAGTCGAGCTACTCAAATATAAAACGGAGCCGAGCTCGAGCATTAAAACATAGCAGTCGAGTAGCTAGAGAGCTGGTTGAGCTATATGAAACATTTATTTAATTAATTATATTTATTAAATATTTAATATATATTAATTTATATAAATCATTAATTATTAATCAAGTCGAGTATTAGACGAGTCGAGTTCGATCCTGTAATTTTTTATTTGAATCAAATGAATTTTGAAAATATGATAAAGCCTACAAGTCGAGCCGAGTTATATCGAGTACTATATGAGTCGAGTTTGATCTTGTCTTTTTATGACTCGGTCGAGCTCAAGCCGAGTTTTGAGCTCAAATTTATTTAGTTGAGTCTAGCTTGAGCGCTAAAGAGTATCAACTCAACCGGCTCATTTACACCCTTATACGCCACCTCAACTTCTAAACAACAACGGGACTTCTCCACATGAACGGTTTCTGTTGCAAAACCAAACGATTATCTAATGATAAAAAGATGTTTAAACGCTCTGCCACATTTTTCTAAAGAAGACAACGAAAACCGTCACCGCCGTAGTGGTGGTTTTTGTCATCGAGGCGGTAAAACTAAAAAACCATTAGTTTCAGTATTTTTCAGTAACATGATTTTTAAAATAGTACATTCTCATTTCAGACGAAAAAGAAACATAAACGTGTTTCAAAGAGATTTTTGAAAAGGAAAAAAAGTTATGGTTCATACACGAAATCATGCCAAACCTAGACTTTGATAGAGAGAATACATATCATTGTTATACTGCAATGAGTTCTCGAGATCTTCCGGCATCAGCCCTACGTCTGTGCAGTAAAAGGGAGTCCAATTATTATGCTGAAGCCGCTTAGGAAATCCAATCTACAAAGTCTACGGTACAGTTCAATGCCTCTTTTAGTATGCAAAGTTCCGGATTGTACGTATTATTATTTTCATGGCCTCCCTTAGTAGAGCATTCCAATTACAATACTTGGTTTTTAGGGAACAATTACAATACATTTTACTTTTTACTTAACAGTCTCCAATTATATCCATTTTTATATATATGGGCTCTTAGTTTTCAACCTATTCAAGAGCGGCTGCAGGCATTCATGGATACAGATCGGAGATCGAGAACGACACATCATATTATTAATAACGGACATGACTCAAATGAGGACTCAAATGATTCAGACAACAACAAATAATTCAGACAGCAACAAATTCAAATTCAAGAGTCCATTCACTCAAAACTACCTCTGTCCAGATAATTGCAAAGCAACTTAAATTAAACTAAGGATAAATTGGGAATCAAGGGTTTAAATACAAAAATCAGGAGAGATAAGGAGGAAGCCTTACTACCGCAGATTCACTCAAAAATCAGATGCATTTGGAACCCCCTTGTATCTGGAAGACTATGGCCGTTCGTATCTTGAGATAAGGATAATCCGGCTTCAAAGTGTTTATCTCCAAAGTTGAAATATTTTTCTAAAGTTCAAATAAATTCAAGCATCAGATTAGGTTAGAAGAAGAAGTCTCTGTACTATAAAGCTACAATTATACGATGAAGAAAGTAAGCAAAAAAAAAAACAATAAAAGAAGGGACCATCTTTTCACACAAATGTTGTTTTACACTTATCAAGAGCCGAGAGTGGGCTTCGTTTGGATATTCCACACGCTTGCCATTCTGACCGTAAATGAGTCCGGAAAATATATACTATTCTGGCCAATTTATGGTCAATTCACACAGCAACCATTCTGACCCAATTTGAGTCAGAATACGATCATTATACTGATTTTATTATAGTTAGAATTTTGAATGTTTTTCATACTCAATACCGGTCAGAAAGACATTCTGACTAAAATTGAGTACAAAAAACTTTTAATATTCTGTCTGAAATTCAGTCAGAATCAATAGTGGTGCTCTTATATTGTTGTTGTTATCCTGACCCAATTCTAGTCTGAATGTGTAGAGTATTCCGGACTCAATATTGGTCAGAATGATGCTCTGACTATGTATGAGTTTGGAAAACTTCAAACATTCTACCTAAAATATGGTCAGAATCAACCAGTGTGGACTCTCAACACGTATATTCTGACCATATTTCAGTATGGATAATGTGTCATATTCTGACCAAATTTTGGTCAGAATGAACGCGCGTAAAATAAAAAAAATAAGGGCGAAATTGAAAAAAAATCTGCGTGGTAAGATAAAAATTTGTGTGAAAAGATATTCCCTAAAAGAAATGCTTCAATAAAGTTCAATTCTTTACCTTTTATTTCTTGTCTTCCAGTTCTATAGATTCTGATTTTCTACAATTATAAGGGTATAAGTATTAATTTTAAAAATTCAAGTGAGATTATGGGTCAAGGGTCAATTTCTAAAAAATTTAATGGGTCAATTAATACGTATTAATGTTCAAATTGTGTTAAAAATACATATAATTTTTTATATTTTTTATATTTGAGAGTCAAGTGACCCAAATGTTAGTGAATAGAGCCGCCCATGAACCTACCTAATCTACTTGTACAACACTCTAGCATACACACCAAAATTAACTTGACACCACAATAAGAGGACTACTTTTATAAAAAAAATTTATCGCACCCATACAATAATTAGGTTTTGTCATTCTTTCTAATACGATATTTTTTTGAGGGACAATACTATATTTTGGTAGCATGTATTATTTTGTTACTAACCCAAGAGAGATCTTTAGATTGTGTTCGGTGGTGGAGGCACAATCGCAGTCTAGGAGCACTAAGTGTCAGAAAAAATAATTATATAGACATAAACAAGAATGAGTTTTTACTTCGATTTTAAAGAGATTTCAAAATAATTAATTATAAGAATATTGTGTAATTCGAAGATATATATATTTAAAACAAATTATTAAAGCTAAGGGTAAAGGTTTTTTTTTTGTTTTTTTGGTTTTTTTTCCTTTTTGAAAGGAGATCTTTTAGTATTAAAATTTCCCACAAGTGGTACAAAGAAAGAAGAAATTATTCTCTAACCTTAAATCTCTAGATCGTTTCACAGATGGTGGCTGGACAATATATGGGGAGTGTAGCAGTTTATTCCTCCAGTATCATATTCCATAAGCAATTTCACGAAAAATGTATGGCCACTTTTTGGCCGAAGTCGAGGCAATATTATTAAGCTAAGGGAAAAGTCTAATATATATTTAAAACAAATTATTAAAGCTAAGGGAAAAATTTAGAGGAAAAAAAGATTGAGTTAATTTGAAAAAAATTGAGAAACTCGAGATGGTGGATGAACAATATCTGGAGAGTGTAGCAGCTTTTTTTCGCCAGTACCATATTCCATAAGCAATTTCACGAGAAAAGTATGACCATTGTTTGGCCGAAGTCGAGGCAATATTATTAAGTTAAGGGAAAAGTTTAATATATATTTAAAACAAATTATTAAAACTAAGGGAAAAGTTTAGAAGAAAAAAAAGATTAAAGTCGAGGCAATATTATTAAGTTAAGGGAAAAGTTTAATATATATTTAAAACAAATTATTAAAACTAGGGCCAAAGACCCAAAAAAGATTGGGAATATCTTTTCACACAAATTTTTATCTTACCACACAGATTTTTTTTTCCAATTTTGCCCTTATTTTTTTTATTTTACGCGCGTTCATTCTGACCAAAGTTTGGTCAGAATATGACACATTATCCATACTGAAATATGGTCAGAATATACGTGTTGAGAGTCCACACTGGTTGATTCTGACCATATTTTAGGTAGAATGTTTGAAGTTTTCCAAACTCATACATAGTCAGAGCATCATTCTGACCAATATTGAGTCCGGAATACTCTACACATTCAGACTAGAATTGGGTCAAGATAACAACAACAATATAAGAGCACCACTATTGATTCTGACTGAATTTCAGACAGAATATTAAAAGTTTTTTGTACTCAATTTTAGTCAGAATGTCTCTCTGACCGGTATTGAGTATGAAAAACATTCAAAATTCCGACTAGAATAAAATCAGTATAATGATCGTATTCTGACTCAAATTGGGTCAGAATGGCTGCTGTGTGAATTGACCATAAATTGGCCAGAATAGTATATATTTTCCGGACTCATTTACGGTCAAAATGGCAGGCGTGTGGAAAATCCAAACGAATCCCACTCTCGGCTCTTGGTAAGTGTAAAACAACATTTGTGTGAAAAGATAGTCCCAAAAGATTAAACTAAGGGAAAAGTTTAGAAGAAAAAAAGATTAAACTAATTTGAAAAATTGAGGGGGAAAAAAAAGGAGCAAGCTAGGAATCGATCCCATGCTCACAATATCAGAGCGAAGACACAATGCCATTCTGGTGGGTTTCACAGTTAGAATAAGATAGACAAAATAATATACATTGCTATTTTTCCGGGTTTCTCTGTTTGCCATTTTTATGAAATATAAATGCTCGTCAAGGGTATTTTGGTCATTACGAAAATCCGAGGGAGGCACGACAGCTCCCCTAAGCCCTATGTAGCTCCGCCCCTTGTTTGCCACCCAATTTTGTTTTTCTAAGAGCCCCCACTTTTTTGTAAATTAATGACAATCTGTCAATACCTGCCCACATGCATTATTTTTTTCTTTAAAAGTTACGTTACTCCTCTACCCTATATGTTGGGGCAAAGGCTTATTCGATCTTAGAACCTCTTTAATTATAGATTAGAGATGAAGATATGCAAATTCAATTCCATAGACCTACTTAATAGTGTGAACTAATCGATTTTTTTAAATCGGTTTTTTGGTGTCTTGATATTTTGATAAGCAAATCCAATTCCATAGACATGCTTAATAGTGTGAACTAATCGGGTTTTTTTTTTTTTTTTTTGGTGTCTTGATGTTTTGACAAGCAAACTCAATTCCTTAAACATGCTTAATAGTAGTGTGAACAAATGTTTTTGTGTTTGGGTTATTAAGTCCGATTGAGGGGGAACAAAGGCGATTGCTAAAGAAGACTCGGCCGATCGGCTATGGTTTTATTTTAGTGGCTCGTTTAGATTGATGGAATGCGATGGAATGAAATAAATCTATTGCAATGGAATGGAATGATATCATTCCATTACTGCGTTTGGTAAGCAATGTAATGAAATCGTTTCTTATTGCCGGATTTATTTTTTCATTCCATTCCGACCATTTCATTGGAATTTTGATAGAATGCAAATCATCTATTTTCATTCTGTTGGAATGAAAACATATTTCATTATTCCGTTGCAAAGCAAACAAAATTAATGGAATGCATTGAAAAAAAAATTCATTTTATTCCATTACCACAATCCAAACTTGTCATAAAACTTCATTTGCAATGAGAATTAATTAACTTTTTTTTTTTCTTAACAAAACACTTCTAAAAGAAACAAATTAATCCTACATGTCAATGTTGTCCAACGCATCATCACATTGTGGCTCACAATAGCCAAAAAGTAACACCTGCTTTTACCACCTCAATCCCAAAAAAATAAAAATTACTAATTTTTTTGTACCAGTCCAATAAAAATTTCCAACCAATTTCAACCACCATCCATATAATTTTACAACCAATCCATAAACCATGCAAAAATAAACAAAAACGACACAAAACTTACTAAATCCAAATTAGAATACAAAGCTGCAACAATAATAATAATAAAAGCATTGCACAATACTCAAGTTTGTCTTTAAAAAAAAAAAATGCATTAACAACATTACAATTCACTAATACTTGGACAAAACAAAAACATAGGTATCTTGTAAAACTCCGAAAATCCAATAAGGGTATAATGGTAAAAAGAGAAAATATATTTATTTCTCTATTCATTATTAGACCTAGGAGTTTTATTTAAAAAATAGAGAGGAATTAACTAATTATGATAAATGATATTAGTTAAGGTATTTAAAGAAAATAATACCAAAATTAAATCATCAGTCATTACGTTCTGTTTTCTAAAAAAAAAAAAAAAAACAAGAGGCGACGGCAAAGATACGCAGTGGACGACGCGCCAGGAAGTGGATGAAGGGAATCTTCAATTGTGCAGCGATTTTGTACAGATGACAATAGAAGAAGTTGATCACTGGGAGAAGATGATCGTTCCCATACTTTTCGCTTTATAACAGTACGTTTTCGTCTTAGCCCTAAAATCTGAATCTTGATCGCTTTTGGGGAAAAGTCTGAACTTTAATTGTGTAGAGGGTAGTATTAATCATATTATTCTGTTTATGAATCGTAGATTGTGCGTAGAGGTTGTGAAACCAAAGGATTCAAGCTTTTGTTTTCAAGATGCGTTTGGATTCGCTTTTAATTTGCTAAAAAGTAATGGAGTGTTCTTTAACGGATTTGGGTGTTCAACCGTATTTAATTATGTGTTTCTCTCCTTATTAACTGTTAGCAATAGGGGTCAACCGTATTTATTTATTTTTAATTATGTTGCCGGGTGAACCATATTGCTGGACATGATTCGTTTGTTTTTTTGGCAAACCGTTATTCTTACTGCTATGTTCATATATGAATTGTGATCATCTGATGTGACGGCCCCTGCTGTGCGGTGCTGTGAACCAAAACGGCGTCGTTTTGTACTCAAAACAACGCTGTTTTGAGGTTTTATTTAAGCTCAGAACCATAACGACGTTGCTTTGTACTCAAAACGACGCCGTTTAACCATCACAACAGCCCCTGTTGTGTAATACACACAGTAGAGGATCCGGGCTCATTCATATATTGCCGTAAAGAAGAAAGGGAAGGAATAATAAAATAAATATAAATATTAGAGCAATTTGCAGACAATGGTTTTAAAAAAAAGGTTTAATTATATCTTTCTTTTTACTCCTCCTTCTTTTAAAATAAAATGTCGTATTTATTTTCTCAGAAAACAAGAATTAATGATATTGTTGAGTTCATAGATATTATACACGATAAGTAATTTTATTTAATTTATAGACTAAAAAGGTATACACAACAAAGTACTATATATGTTATAATGGCTATAGTCAAAGTGTGGTAAATTACTGTAAAAGTGTATTATATTAATTTTGTGCTACACGATACGATTTGTCTTGTATGTTCTTGTAGAACATTATATGTTAATTTGCAATGTCTAACATCGACTTCTGGTAGCCTTGGCTCAGCACCACAACTGAGACCCTCTGCGGGGAGAAGGTGAGAGTACCGGAATGCATTGTTTAGGCCTTGTGGGACATTGACTTAGTAGTCATTAATCCTTTTACAATGTGCTAGGTAGTATAACTAGATTGTCTAGGACTAGAAATCCTTAGGAAGCCTTATACGTGAATGAATCATGTGGTTAAAGCTTAACTCGTAAATACATATGTGGTTGTCTAAAATCTAAAACATCAATATCACTGGTAATTAAGACACTTTTCTAAATCGAAACATGAGATTCTTACAGCCCCCTTTTGAGTTATGTGTCAAAGGCCAACGTGTAATTTCCCACATGGAGACCTAAGTCTATGCCCTCTTGAGAGATGCTTAATATGTCTCGTTGCATTCTCACCATGCATAGTGTCCTTTTGTATTGATGTAACAAACCTTATTTGTGAGAGGATATATTACGGAGCTAGTAGATGGTGAGAGAGCTCTACTATTACAACCTATGCGGTAATGATTGTAGATGATGCCATGTTATATGTATCTGCCTTTATTGCTTTATTATACCGTTTCTTCTACCCCTTACTAAGTACGTATGTACTTACCCCCTCTTCTCTTTTGTCCCCACCCCGAGAAGGTGGTGTTTTTGTAGGTCGTTTTCGAGGCCACTGAGGAGTGACCCGGGGATGCTGCATATGATGTCTACTGTTATTTACTTTCAGTATTTCAATTTGGGTATAGATCCTCTCATCCTTGTATTGATAGAAACCGATGAATTGAGTTTATGGTTATCAAGTTGTAATGGACATATTGTATTTAACGGTTAAAGATAGTCTTGATGATGTAATAGTTGCAGCCTGTGTTACTTTCGATCGTTTATTAGTGATTTTAAGTACTCGAGTCTGTTGTTTTGTATTCCGCTTGTTCTCTGATGTCTGCTTACGTAAGGCTTACGTGTATAATTAGATTTAATTTTAATTATATACGTACCGGGCGTTCTTTTCCAGATAAGGACTCGGTATCCGGGACAGGGGCATCACAGTTAGGAAGATGGAAGATTAAAGTGGACCGTCGCAACCTCGAGATGGCTCAAGACATGTAGAAGAGTTAGGAAGATAGAAGAAAAAGACTGTTAGAGTTTGAAGATAGAGATAAAGTGTATTCAAAGACGTTCCCAATTAAAGGAGTAAGACGGTTTGGGCGGAAAGTCAAATTAAGCCCCAGATATGAAGGCCATTACGTGATCATGGCTAAAGTCGGACATTTGGCTTATCCGTTTGGAGTTACCAGAATCCCTTTCACGGGTGCATAACGTCCTTCATGTGTCAATGATAAGGAAATGCTTAAACGACATTGATGTGAAAGCAAGCATTGACCTTCAAATGGTTGAAGAGACCTTGACCTACGCGGAAGAAATCAGTTGCACCTCATAACAGAAGATGGAGAAGGTCAAGAAGGAAGACTTACAACTAGCCTTGGGTCATTGAAGCAGTCACACCGACAGAGGCAACATGAGTTATAGAAGACGAGGCGTTTGTGAAATCCCAGAGTTCAAGTATCTCCCAGGTATGTTCGGTTTTGAGGATGAAACTTTCCTTAAGGGGGGAGGAATGTAAATCCCCGGAAATCCAATAAGGGTATAATGGTAAAAAGGAGAAAATATATTTATTTCTATATTTATTATTAGACCTAGGAGTTTTAATTTAAAAAAAAGAGAGGAATTAACTAATTATGATAAATGGTATTAATTAAGGTATTTAAAGGAACTAATACCAAAATTAAATCTTTAGTCATTACATTATGTTTTCTGGAAAAAAAAAAGAAAAAAAAAGAGGCGACGGCAAAGATTTAAGATACGCATGCAAGTTGCCAGGAAGCGGATGAAGAGAATCTTCAATCGTGCGGCTAATCCGTCAGGATTTTGTACAGATGACAATAGAAGAAATTGATCACTGGGAGAAGGCGATCGTTATCATACTCTTCGTTTTATAAACAGTAAGTTTTCGTCTTAGCCCTAAAATCTGAATCTTGATCGTTTTTGGGGAAAAATCTGAACTTTAATTGTGTAGAGGGTGGTATTAATCATATTATTCCGTTTATGAATCGTAGACTGTGCGTAGAGGTTGTAGAACCAAAGGATTCAAGATTTTGTTTTCAAGATGCGTTTGGATTCCCTTTTAATTTGCTAAAAGATAAGAGTGTTCTTAAACGGATTTTGGTGTTCAACCGTATTTAATTATGTGTTTCCCTCTTTATTAACTCTTAACAATAGGGGTCAACCGTATTTATTTATTTTTAATTATGTTGCCGGGTGAACCATACTGCTGCCTATGAAAAAAAAAAGTAGGACATGATTCGTTTGTTTTTTTTTGGCAAACCGTTATATTCTTAATGCTATGTTCATATATTGCCGTAAAGAAAAAAGGGAAGGAATAGAAGGAAATACTATGGTCCAGTCAGTAATAAAAAACTGGACCGTCCAATTTATCATTGGATCAAAATTAAAATAATAGAGATCGTTGGATTGGTATGGCGCATTATTAGTTATTGTGTACAATAAAAATGATTTTAACACGATATATAGGGCTAAATTACAATTTTGGTCCTCTAACTAGACACGTTTTTCGATTTTGGTCCTGGTTTTTCTCCGGCGACAATTTTAGTCCTGTAAGTGGTCTTTTTTTTGCAAAAATAGTCCTGTATGCCGGAAAGACCACTTACAGGACTAAAATTGTCGCCGGAAAAGACCAATTTTAGTCCTATAAGTGGTCGACTTTCCGGCGTTCAGGATTATTTTTGCAAAAAAAAGACCACTTACAGTATTAAAATTGTCGCCGGAGAAAAACCAGAACCAAAATCGAAAAACATGTCTAGTTATAGACTATATTCCACGGGAAAAAAAACACAAACTTTTGTTCACCTTCTTCCCTGCTGCAACTTCCTTTCTTCATTGGCTTCTCTCTGGTTTTTTTTTTTCCAGTCCGGTCATTAACTATCAATTGCATCAAAATGTAGTATTTTCTATTAATTTCATAGAAATTGTGATAATGAAGAAACCTCGATTTAGGGATTGTGATTTCAACAATCGGCCACCATTATTGATAGGAGAAACAATCGAAGAAAAGTTCGTCTGTGACAATCATCTCTAGCCAACTTGTGGATTCTTAAATCTCAATTCCAATAAAAATGAATTGCTGAAAAAAAAAATCGTTTCCTTTAATCTTCTTGGCCTGACCGTTTTTTCTTAGGCACTTTTTTCTTCGCCTTAGATGTCATCTGTTCTCGCCTGTGTTTTTCTTTCTATTATTTTTTGGTAAAAGCAATTGAATAGTTTACCAGATGGAATGTTAAAAATCACACTTCTGTTTATTTCTTGATTGTTTTTTTTGCTGGGGAGTTTTCCCGCTTCTCTGAATAATGTGTTCACTTGTTAAAAAAATAGGGGGAAGGGGCCACAAGGACAAAAAAAATAATAAATGGGTCTGAAAGGACACAAGTAACATTTTCATGATTATAAAGGACAAAAATCACAATTGTTATTTTAAAATTGATACTTCACGTGTTAATGTTACTTTGTGTTTCACAATTGTTACTTCATGTTTACTCTATTCCACATTTGTTACTTCATATTTGTTACTTCATATTTACTCTATTCCATATTTGTTACTTCATATTTGTTACTTCATAATGTGGACAAAAATCTAAAAAAAATATTAAAAAAATAGCTTAGGTGTGTTAAAGTACATATTAATTATGGTGTACTAAAAAATGATCCATGCATACTGATATTCATATACGTTTTCAACGGTGAAGATTAAAAACTGGACCATCCCCATAAATTAAAAAACTGGACCGAAGTGGCTCTCATAAAATAAATATAAATATTAGAGCAACTTGCAGACAATGGTTTTAATTTTTTTTAATTATATCTTCCTTTTTATTCCTTCTTCTTTTAAAATAAAATGTCGTATTTATTTTCTCAGACAAAAAGAATTATTGATATTGTTGAGTTCATAGATATTATACACGGTAAGTAATTTTATTTAATTTATAGACTAAAAATGTATGCACAACAAAATACTATATATGTTATAATGGCAATAGTAAAAGTATGGTAAATTACTGTAAAAGTGTATTATATTAATTTTATGCTACACGATACGATGTGCCTTGTATGTTCTTGTAGAACATTATATGTTAATTTACAATGTCTAACCTCGACTTCTATTAGCCTTGGCTCAGCACCACAACTGAGACCCTCTGCGGGGAGAAGATGTGAGCACCGGAAATCGTTGTTTAGGCCTTGTGGGACATTGACTTAGTAGTAATTGATTCTTTTACAACGTGCTAGGTAGTATAACTAGATTGTCTAGGACTAAAAATCCTTGGGAAGCCTTATACGTGAATGAATAAGATAGTTAGAACTTAATCGTAAATACATATATGGTTTTCTAAAAGCTAAAACGTCAATATCACTGGTAAGACACGTTTCTAAATCGAAGCATGAGATTCTTATAGCCCCTTTTGAGTTATGTGTCAAGGGCCAACGTGTAATTTCCCACATGGAGACCTAAGACTATGCCTCCTTGAGAGGTGCTTAATATGTCTCGTTGCATTCTCACCATGCACAGTGTCATTTTGTATTGATGTAACAAACCTTATTTGTGAGAGGATATACTACGGAGCTAGTAGAGGGTGAGAGAGCTCTACTATTACAACCTATGTGGTAGTGATTGTAGATGATGCATGTAATATGTATCTGCCTTTATTGCTTTATTATACCGTTTCTTCTACCCCTTACTAAGTACGTATGTACTTACCCTCTCTTCTCTCTTGTCTCCACCCCGAGAAAGTGGTGTTTTTGTACAGTAGGTTGTTTTAGAGGCCACTGAGGAGTGACCCGAAGATGCTGCATATGACGTCTACTGTTATTTACTTTCAGTATTTCAATTTGGGTATAGATCCTCTCATCCTTGTATTGATAGAAACTGATGAATTGAGTTTATGGTTATCAAGTTGTAATGGATATATTGTATTTAACGGTTAAAGATAGTCTTGATGATGTAATAGTTGCAGTCTGTGTTACTTTCGATCGTTTATTAGTGATTTTAAGTACTCGAGTCTGTCGTTTTGTCTTGCGCTTGTTCTCTGATGTCTGCTTACGTAAGGCTTACGTGTATAATTAGATTTAATTTTAATTATATGCGTGCGGGCATTCTTTTCCGGATAAGTACTCGGTATCCGGGACAGGGGCGTCACATTGCTTCAAATAGATAACGAGTAGTATCCGATTTGACGTATGCACTCAAATTCCAAATAGCAATTCCTACAATGAGAATGAAGAAATGTCTGTTATCCCTAGATTTATGTGTCCCGTAACAAATATATGTGTTGTATCGTTGGATAAAAGAATCTAATGAGTTTTCCAATTCTGAACCTTTCTCTCTGTTCTTGCATTCCTACTTCAATGGAGGTTCTTATTCAAAGCTAAAATCAAACTTGGAGACACGTGCCATTTTGATAAGAGTAACGCGAAGGGCCGTTCATGTGTAATCGGAAGCCCTAGGCCGAAAATATATAGGGTCTTTGATCCTAAAAAATATTACAACTATTTTTAAGATATCCTGTGTTGAAAATAGTTATAAAATGTAACATAATTTGATTAGACTTTTTTTCACCGAATTTCGACTATAAATTTAAGTCTTACAGGTTTTTTAGCTTGGGTAAAACATAAAAATTGACCTAAAATATATTTCTATAATTGTAAATTTTGGCGGGGACGGCCTTGGTAACGTGGGTATTGAATGATAAATGCAAAGTCAAAAAAAATTATACGTTTACACTATTTGATATGCATAAAAAT
The DNA here is from genome assembly GCA_024500145.1 of Gentiana dahurica var. dahurica. NCBI lineage: Eukaryota > Viridiplantae > Streptophyta > Magnoliopsida > Gentianales > Gentianaceae > Gentiana > Gentiana dahurica. The sequence continues at coordinate 89,205,522 of CM044905.1, forward strand.
TACATAAAATGATTTGCAACACACATTTTACATAAAATGAATGCAAAGTCATTCCCAATTTAGCAGCAGGGGATTAATCTCCATGACATGAGTTTATGGGAATATTTTCTTAAGAAGGCAAAGACTCATGTTTTGATTTCCCGTGGTTGATCCTCTCCGGTATCTTCGTTTTTTTCTTTTCTGCCTTCTCGAGAATTGAGAGTTGGGGTGGATTTTAATTTGTCTCGGACGCTATATGACGCGACCAATGAGTGAATTGAAATTAAATTACCAGTAGTAAGTTGTTTTGTAGTAGTGTTTGAACATTTGTTTTTCTCGATACTATACTGATGAACAATTTGTGAGATGTCATCAATAATATAAATACAGCAAATCACGTCAAAAGTGTCGATGAGATACAAATCACCAATGTCAAAAGCCGGGTGGGTGAAAAGGACATGCATGCTGCCCGTGATATCAACAACAACAAAAGATGAAAAAAACAATCAAACAAGTTTTTGCAATCGTTATAACTCAACGCAAAGCACTACACACTACAGATAAATAACTCTAAATCGATGTTTGTTTTAATCTTAATTGATTATCTAAAGACCAACCACACACCTCTACACACTACAGATAAATACAACAAACCAAAAGAGTTTCTAAACCGATGGGTTGTTTTAATCTTACTTGATTATCTAAGGCCAATCACACACCTCGATAAATACAACCAACCAAAAAAGTTTCTAAACCGATGGTTCACACACCTCCATCGCTCGTTCCTCTGGAGAGCGCTTAAGCAATTGTTTGCCATGTGCATAAAACTCTCGCTCCACTCTAACGTCTCCTCGATTCTTTCTTAGCATTTGAATTTGAATGATTGGATGGTAGGATTCAAAGGACTATCATACTATTTCAAATGCTTGAAGCATGAAATAACGTCTCCTCGATTCTTTCTTAGCATTTGAATTTGAATGATTGGATGGTAGAATTGAAGGAGTATCATACTGTTTCAAATGCTTGAAACATGAAATTAAGACTTGTAACATACGGTGGAAATATCCAAATTGTTCTCGTTCCTCCGGGAAGCGCCTAAGCAATTGTTGGCCCTGTGCATAAAACTCTCGCTCCACTCTAAGGTCTCCTCGATGATAGAATTCGAAGTTCGTCTGGATGATGAGAATTGAGCTTTTCGGAAACAATTCATTCTCCTATCCGTACGACTGCAAATTTTAATTCCACGGCCGTACAAAGCTCAATTGCCCTCCTCGATCTTCTTCTTTCATGATTGGATGATAGAATTCGAAGTTCGTCTGGATGATGACAATTGGGTTTTTCGGAAACAATTCATTCTCCTATCCGTACGACTGCAAATTTTAATTCCACGGCCGTACGAAGCTCAATTGCCCTTATGTGTCACAGTTGGACCGGGTTGTTCAAACAGACAGACGTTGTGCTAACAAGTTTAAGTCAGATAAGGTGACTGCTTTAATCATCCCGAGATATGTCCGCAACCTATGTGACCACAACCTACATGTTTCAAATGCTTGGAGCATAAAATTAAGACTTCAAAAGATAAAACATGCTGTGGAAATATCAAAAAATTTTAATTGATGGGGATGCCGAGGGACGGGGTGATGGGAGGGATGCTGAAGTTATGAATTTAGCAAAAAATCTAATGGTGAATATGATTCTATTCCTATATAGATCGATATAATTATTAGTGTTTGCGTTCTAACCCGTTTGACTGTTTTTGAAGGGTTTTTCTTTGTAAAAAGAAATGCTAAAATAAAAAGTAATCGTAATGAAGCATACCGTAAATTCGGACTACATCGATGTTTCTTTTCGTTTTTAGCATTAAATCCTCCACTCCATGCTCATCACCATAGTCTTCTGTCACATAATTAACAAATTTATTGATCGTGGCTTCTGTGATGTTTATGCTAGTATTTGACACGGGCCTGTTTCGAATATTCATCCTGTTGAATTTAATTTTTTTATCTTAATCTACATGCATAAAGATTAATATATAAAAATCATTCTTGAACCAAAAACACGCCATGTCACATTAAAGAACCCTTCAAATATATATATATGCAATGAAGTCTTAGAATGAGTAGATCTAAAAATCTTACAACATAAAAGCGTGTCCAAGCTCATGAAAGATGGCCGGAGGAAAGATTCAAGCATTTGTTGAAGCAAAGATGGAGGAGAAGGAGAGATCTAAACAGTGACTTTCTCAGATTTTCAGCAATATATAGTGTAAGAGATAAAAAGATGTATAGTGTGGAGTAAACACATTTCTATATATCAACACAAGATTAATTCTTGAGACCTTTCTCATACATTGCAGAAAAACACAAAGGGATTCCACATAAATCTTCCTAATAAGCTACTTTGTAAAAGAAAAGTGTTGTTAACTAAAAGCAAAAAACAAAGCCTGCGTCTTTTAGTTTACCACCATGTAATGATAGCTCTGTTCAGGTAAAAAAACACTAATAAATAGCGGCAAGCTAGAGGAAGAAGTAGCGGCAGACGGTGAAGAATTGGCGGCAGCGGCGGAGAGACTCACAGAGGCGCCGCTTTTGGTTTATTTAGGGTTAGGGAGGGAGGCGTCACTTAAAAAGGAAAGAAATGAGTTAAAAGGACCATTGGATAAAAGGGAGAAATAAATACTACCCCGGTCCAAAATATAACTCATCCTAGAATTTTCACATCGATTAAGAAAGTAGTTAAATGTAATTAATGTAGGGATAAAATGTCTAATACACCCATTGACTATCATAAATGCAACAATTGTGGAGTAAATAAAAGTGGTTGGATTGATATAAATTAGGGGTAAGATAAGAAAAAATGTTCATTAATACTCTCTTGGTATTGTGAATAACTTATATTATAGGACCAAAGGAAAAAAACTAGGATGACTTATATTTTGGACCGGAGGTAGTATATGTTAAGGACTCTTGGATAAAAGAGTAAAAATTATATGGCACATTGTAGATCGCAAATTTTAGTATAGTCCCGAGTCAAGTATTACATGGTGATCCAGGACCAATAGAAATTCAGCACAACACATGGGGTCCTACCGTATAAAGTATCATGTATTTACAACTATGTCTTTCTTTTAAGAATTTTCATTGGCTGAACAACTATGACATGATGGTCCAGGACCATATATCATAAAACTACTGGTCGTAGATAAGGTGTCACGGCTGAGGATTGATAAAAAGAAGAATGTATAGACTGATTTTAGGAAAATTTTGTGGGAAAAGGTTCCCTCCGGTGAATTTGGTAATTAAGTGTAAAAAAAAAATAAAAAAAAATACAAAACGATGTCGTTTTCTGTGTAATGTTGTATTCGATGTATCTGCGGAAAATTTATCAGGAGACACCGAAACAAATTCAAAGCTCTATTGGAAATCTAATATTAATCATATTTTTAGCATTTGAACTATATTATTTTAATAAATAAAAAAATCGAATCTCAATGGGGCCTTGGCCCTATCCTTGTGAATCTAGGTCTGTCCCTGAACTACTATATGAATGAAAATGAAATGAAAGTGTATGATGGAGATTATTTAGTATGTTGCTATAACGATTGATTCTAAAAATTTCACGAATATATTCATGGATGTATGAAAAAATTAAGGATATTTAATTTAGCTCGGCTCGTTAACGGTACAACCGTCATACAATGGCATTATGACTGCAACTCTACAAGCATGTGATTACATTCATTACACCAATTTATTTATTTACCATTGATAATGAAAATAAAAGAAAGAGATTTCTTACATGTGAGAAGTAATAATCTGCCATAAATTATCAAACATTGAGATTGATATAAAAACTATTTACAAAATAGGGGGAAGGGGCCATAAGGACAAAAAATTTGATAAATGGGTCTGCAAGGACAAAAGTAACATTTTCATGATTATAAAGGACAAAAATCACAAATGTTACTTTAAAAATGTTACTTCATATGTTAATGTTACTTTGTATTTCATAATTGTTACTTCATATTTACTTTATTTCACATATGTTACTTCATATATGTTACTTCATAAATGTTACTTTTGTCCTTATTAAATTACAATGGCCTTCTATCCCATTTTTTTGATAATTTTGTCCTTCTGGACAAAAAACTATACAAAATATGTGTAATTACGCAGTTTTTTTAAATAATTATCCTCAAGTCTATTTTCATAGACTTGCTAAACAACGAGAGCAATGAAATCAAAGACGGCTAAAACCATTAAATTATAAGATAAGTAAGTTTCTCCAGAGCATACCAGCGCGCGTCGAGCGCACGGGAAGAGTTTAGTTAAGATATGCCAAATCCCGTCAGGTACACAAATAGAACCTAACATACATGTCCTCCGTTTATATCTTCTATAAATTATATATCCGCGCTATTTGTAACATTATTTTTGGTATTCAAGTTGAAATTTGAATTCTAGATGGATATAAATATATTTGTTAATGTTCTTTAGTTTTTCCATGCAATACGCACATTTCGTGATTATATATTAAAAGAAATACGTATATTATACACTTCTTGTGGAACAAATTGGAGTACCAAACTGAGATTAAGGTAGAGTAAGATATCGTAGCAGCTGAAAACACTTTGCAGTTTTGTATTATCACGTATATGATGTTGAAATGAAATTCATAGATACACGGTTTTGCTCGAATAATTCAGAAAGCATGTTGTAGCTCATGAAATTGATGTTTATTCTCCTTATTTACGGTGGTTGATTTTATTCTACTTATTTACAGCAAGATTGTACTAATAGTGGGAGAGAAAGGGACTGAGTAATTAGTAGAATAGTACTAGTGTGGATAAAGAGGGTGAGGGATTATGCTTTATTAACAGAATAAGGGTGTATCTCTTTTTTTTTTTTAAATTATTATTCTTTTATTTTTTTCATAATTTGTTTTGTATACACATTTCTCATGTTTTAGAATTTATGATATATATTTATTCATTTTTTTTAATCTGTGTAAGAACTTTTATAGTGACTTATATGTCGGGACAAGGGGAGTACTCATTCCGACTTAGAGTTGTAAGTTAGTCAAGCTACTCGTGAGCAGTCAAGTCTGGTTTATATGTAAAGTCCCACATCGGTAAAATAAGAGAATGCTCACCCCCATATAAGTGTGAGACATAAATGTCTTGCCAACGGTCTAAGCAATTGACCGGAAATTTATGACTCATTTAGCGCTACCAGGCCCGGGGTCTGGGGGCGTTACATTATATCAACTCAAACTTGAAAACGATTCGACTCAAAGATTAAAAAAAACGATACTCAAATAATGTTATACTCAACTTGACTACTCACGAGCAACCTCAAATTTATATATAATAAACAAAGGAATATATGTGAGTTTATACATGTATACATGCATATATAAAAAAAAGAACACTTTACATTAACAATTACTATTGTTTGGTACTCGGTAAGATACTCGTTGCATTTATAATACGAAAGTTCTGTGATTATCATGTGATAACTTAAATAACTTTCAAGTAAAATTTCTAAACCTATTAGTCTCGATAAACACGATACGAGATATGAGTATTTAAATATTTTTTTTGAATCTCAGCTCAAGATCAAGTTCAAATTAAACGTGCTTGAATTCGAACCCGATAATATTTTGAATTATTCGACTCAGTTAGTGTAATACTCTCTTGACACAACTCATTTACACATCGATTCTTTCCTAAAATTAATGTCATTTTAGCTATATGTTTGTCTCAAAACAGGTTTTACTATAGGATTTCATAAGATGTTTGTTTATATTCTACAAAACAAAATGTCTTATTTCCTACTCTACAATTAAGCAGAAAGAGAAAAGAAAAGAGAGAAGAGAGTTGTTAGGAGGGATTTTATTAGAGTGATGATACAGACACAACCGTTATAACACAACGAGTACCGCAACGTGCATCTATACCAGATGATACTCAATCTGATAACACCATTGTAGAACCATTAAGGAGATAATCTAGAACTAGAACTGCTCCTACTTATTTAAAGGACTATCAAGAGCAAACATGGTAAAAGATCACACACAAGATAGGATAGAACCTAGAATCAAGATCAATAGAACTTTCATTGCAAGAATTCAAAACACAATTTTGGGGAAAATTATTTCTAAGGAGAAAGAAGAAGAACAAGTGTACAATGCAGTAAATCAGAAGTTCTGAACCTCTCTCTCAACGTTTGAAACCTTATATAGTGTATACAACAGCTCAACCGCTCATCTAACTACCATCTAACCGACTAACCACTTTCCTTGGTATAGTGTTCAATCAAATGCCCAAGTGAGCAATCAAGTCTCACACATGCATTTCTTGTATCTTCAATATTCTATTATACCAAAAAACTGGCTAAATTACAATTTTGGTCCTCTAACTAGACACGTTTTTCGATTTTGGTTCTGGTTTTTCTTCGGCGACAATTTTAGTCCTGTAAGTGGTCTTTTTTTTGCAAAAATAGTCCTGAACGCCGGAAAGACCACTTACAGGACTAAAATTTGTCTTTTCCGGCGACAATTTTAGTCCTGTAAGTGGTCTTTCCGGCGTTCAGGACTATTTTTGCAGAAAAAGACCACTTATAGGACTAAAATTGTCGCCGGAGAAAACCAGGACCAAAATCGAAAAATGTGTGTAGTTAGAGGACCAAAATTGTAATTTAGCCCCAAAAAACTGAAAGATGTCCTCCTTTTACGAGGTTTGAACGTCCTCACCCCAGCTTACGGTCCAGCAGCCTTTTAAAGGGCACAAACCCTTTACCACTGGGCTATATCCCGTTGACATCTTTTTTTTTTTTATTACTCCCTCCGTACCTATTTATCTGAAGCAGTTGCCAAAAGTCTAAGTGTCTAGGTACATTTAAATAACAACTAATCTTGAATTAAAAAGTGTCTAGATTCATTCAATAAATTTATGTATGAATTTTGGCAACTGCTTCAGATAAATAGGTACGGAGGAGTATTATTATTTTAATATATATAATTATACCTTATATATAATATATATCATAATGACTACTGCAATATCCGGAAGGAAGATACGTTTTTAAAATAAAATATAACTTTCCACCGATATCAACAACTACTTATACATTTTGCCACCAATTTCATTAATTACCCATGTGTTTTAACGAATGTGTAAAAGAAATTTTAGATTTTTGTCTAGAAGGACAAAATTATCATAAAATCGGGATAGAAGGAAACTGTAATTTAATAAGGACAAAAGTAACAATTATGATGTAACAAATATGAAGTAACAAATGTGGAATAGAGTAAATATGAAATAACAATTGTGAAACACAAAGTAACATTAACACGTGAAGTAACAATTTTAAAATAACAATTGTGATTTTGTCCTTTATAATCACGAAAATGTTACTTTTGTCCTTCCAGACCCATTTATTAATTTTTTTGTCCTTGTGGCCCCTGCCCCCAAGAAATTTTAGCGACCACTTGTTTGTATTAATTCCTTCGTATTATTCTTCGTCATTAGTTTTATGTTTAATTTTCTGTTTGGAAAAGAAATGATTTCTATTCATTCTTATTTAGTGTAAGAATTTAATTTTCTGTTTGGAAACTAAATGATTTGTATTCATTCTTATTTAGTGTAAGAATTTTGATTAGGAGTTGTTAAAACTGAATTGATCGAGCATCGTATTGAATAGACTGAATGTTGTGTAATGTGCGTAAAATAGGGGAACGGATCCCCTACGGTACACATGGTGAGGTACAAGGTGTTGTGCACCATTTTCATCCAAATTTTTGTCGGATCCGTCGAAATTGGGATGGATCCGTCCAAATTTGGACGGATCCGTTGAAATATTTTATTTTTTTTTAATTTGCTTCGCTCCGTCCAAATTTTGGACGGAAATGGTGCACAACACCTTGTACCTCACCATGTGTACCGTAGGGGATCCGTTCCCGTAAAATAGTGAGAGATTCCACATATGTTAATGTTTTTCATCACTTAGTTTACAATTATTGTATTTGTGTTTATCGAATGGATGTATTACTCATTTTAGTTATACATTAACGACATTTAACTATTTTTTTGTTTTTTGTTTTTGACATTTAACTAATTAAACTCTGTAAAACTTATATATATGATAACTTATATTTAAGTACATTGATACTACTTTACAACGACCGGATGCTAATGGTGGACCGGATGCTAAGCATACCGAATAATCTTTTTTTTTTATAAACATGAAATTGCATAAGTTGCAAGCAAGTGAAGTAAAACCTAATACACGCGATAAGGAATGTTCAGCTGTCAAGCACACAGAATCAAATCGTCGAACTCCTCAAAAGCAAATAAAGCCTCTACACCATCTTCGTTGATAACCGGATACTTGATCAGCACGATTCCCTCCAAGCGATAATGAACTAGATAAATACTTAATGCATATTTCTATTTAGCTGGTGAATGAGATGATAAAGGTTCTCACGCCGCCCACCGTATGACGCTATTCACTACTTTATAACTCTCCACTACAAGAAAAAAGGGTTTTAATGACGGGAATTCTCGTCATTATATCCCTTTTTCTCATCATTAAAGACTTTTAATGACGGGAAATCCCCCTCATGCCCCCCTCATAGTCGCCCTTCTAGTTAAAGCATTCAATGACGAGAACCCGCCTCGTCATTAAAGATATCAAAGATTTAATGACGAGATTAGACTCTCATTAAGAACAGTTCTAGTGACGGGTAATTTCCACATTATTATACTATTTTCCTCTTATTAGAACTAAATTTGAATATTAGTTTCTACCCGTTAATGACGACTATTCCCGTTATTACAAGGATAATTACCCGTCACTAAAACACAATTTATTGACAAAAAATTTCATCATTATAGGGTCATTTACCCCTCATTAATACATGAACTAATGATGAAAAGTTCTCATTGTAGGGTCATTTGCCCTCAATAAATCACGAATTTATGACCAAAAATCCCCTCATTATAGGGTTATTAGCCCCTCATTAAACATACCATGAAAGTATCAATCATTATGAAGAAATATTAGAATATCACAACCATTAAATAAAACGCACTACAGTTTGTTGCAACAACAAGCATTAATATATCCAAAATATACATCGAGGTATCCCATATACCGATTGAGGTATAGTTGTTTCAAAATATTCAACAAGAAAAGCTACATTTAGACGCATAATGGTAGGAATTTCTAATATCACATCCCAAATGTCAAATACCTAACAACCATAAATGTTGATCACCAAAACACTAAGCACCTTCAATTATTGGCGGTTCATGGGAAGCATGCTACTTGACAGCAAAATTGAACCATCTTAGGATATGATCGATATCAATCCTTTCACACATCTCCTCAGAATGCATCAAAACCTTTCAAAGACCTAGAAACATATACACGGCAGCAGAAAAGAAACATAGTTAAAGTTTACTCATATTTAGTAAAACAAGATATAAGATTCTTATTTCCAAAATTAAAGCAAATCAATTATTTTAAACTAATCCGACTAGGATTAACAAGCTTGAGCTCTCAAATTGACTTGCTAAGCAAACGGTTAAAATAAATATCATCTTTAAATGAATCCATAGCTCCACATCAAAACATCAACTTCATGTACACCATATATGACTTGGATCATTTCAAAAACTAATACAGTAAGCATACTAATACTTAGCACGCATACTAATACTCAGCAAACATTCAATATATATGAAAGCTAATATATAGAACACTAGATAAAGTACACTATGTAGATAGACAATTGCCACTACGTAGATTGTAGACACACACTATATACACTAAATAAAACTACTCAGTACCAATATGCAGCAGGTTATTGCCAAAGGTGATTTTGCAGACACTATGTATATAAATATTAAATGTGCATCAAACATGAACCACACTTTGCAAAAGAAACTAAAAACATAGCCAACTTAAAATATAGTATATATATGGTACTAGACATAGACAAAAGTAATGTACATTATACATATTTCCTGATCATGGCTTGGATCATTGCAAAATCATGTCTATCATTTTGAGCATAAAACAAAACAAAGTACGCAGGTACTAAAATATAGAAGCTACCCATATATATATGAAATGCAATACACAGAGTATTTAACAAGCAGCTCAGTCAGATATAAACCAAAATTATATTAGCACAAGCAATATGGAATATGCAGGTAGATTATGTGCAGCACTAATAGATGCAGGTTTATGCAAAATAATGTGTCAATGGATGACACAAACATAGAAACTCAGATTTTACAGAAAACACTAAAGCACACAACTGAGTTTCACAAGAATCAAAGGAATGAGTAAAAACAGAACAGTCACAAGAGATAATACCAACTGAATTTGAGTGACGACAAGACAATCATAGTTGAAAGATTCAGAATGTTGGTAAACCTGCAAAACTGAAAATAAAACATTTACAACATTATTAGTGATGCAATCTGACAAATGTTCAAAAGAAATTATATATAATTACAACTACAAACACATAAAAACAAATAATAATAGAAACCAATTTGCAGTGGATAGGACAAGCATATAACATATCTTGTTTATCCATAAACCAGCTCCAAGAGCTCATGCCAATTGTTACACAAAGAGCAACTTCTTAGTAGGAAAACACAAAAGATCATATCAGCAAACCAGACTTGGAAGCAAGTGAACTAAAACGGGAAGATATCCATATACATAGACAAGTTATGTTAGTCATGTAAGTCTTCAACATGGTAGATACAAAGGCCACTTAGTCAGGAAAATGATATGAACTTTTGTTGAAAATGATCCACAAATGGTGCAAGTACAATAATAGCCTAACACTTACATAGGTAGTATTTCCACAAGTTAGCATAAACAGAAAATGAAAGGATAACTAGAAGACATATATCATAAGCAAGAGTGACTTAACGTATTAATACTGAATTATAGCTTAACTATATTAACTAGTAACAAACAGGGATACTTTTAATGACCAAGCATTAGGTCTTTGTTAGGATATAAAAAAGTAAAAGAACACAGAAGTTGCTATGTAGAAAGAAAGAAAAAAACGAGATCAAAAAGTTCTTCATTACTTACCCTGCCCTAGGATCTCGAACTATACGCTGAAGTCGTTTTACAGTCTCAACATTGTGGGCAAAAACATCTAATCATGAGTGAACAAGGGTAGATACAGCATCTAGATCACCCCAAAAATCTGAGTTAAACACTCAACCATAATATCAGGCTTGAGTTCCTGCAATAAGAAGTTAATGAAGTGCCAACTTTTAGTACCCTTGTTACACAAAACATAAGTGCAAAGCATGAATACGTAATAGGAAAATTAGTCAAGCATGATAGCACGAGATGTCAAACCTTCATGGCTTTAACAGTTTCAATAAAATGACTACTTCCACCATCAGGTAGATCATCTCGATCAACACTAGTTAGAACAATACAGAAATACATTTGAGAAAAAGGAACTTCCTTTAAGAAATCAGACCCAAAAATTCCCCTTGAAACTCCACTTACACTGTAAACCCCTAATTTCTACACCCAAAGCAGCTAAGAAAATTAATTATACTGCATTACGGCTACCGTAGAACAACTAGAGCCTCCATAATGCAACCTTTGCTGCTAAAATCGAAGAACAAGAAGAAAAAAAATTGAAATAAAGCAAAATAACCTACACTGAAAAATCTCTTTGACTCTTCGACTCTTCGTCTACACCTCAGCTTGCTAACAGAATAGAGCAACTAAAGAGGAACACAAATACAGAGGAGTGAGAGGACACAATGGGGGAGTTAAGACTATGCTTGTCCCATTAAATCTGAGCTGGAAACGAGGACAAACCTTTGAATCTGAGCTTGTATGATCACAAAATTGACAGACTTGAAGTACTCCAAACAGAAACTTGAGGATTCCAACTTTGAGATGTAGACACAATATATTCTGACTTCCCCGCAACATAGAGCTTTATTATAGGCTGTCAAAGCCAAATACACCAATAAGAGAAACTATAAACATAATGAACCAAAAGCAAACAACATGTAATAGGTTGGGCTATTCACCCCTACGAGATGTCCCTAGTTAATCTCAAAGTAACATCCTTGTACTTAAACAGAGGCACAAATATTCAAACACCAAACTTTGGAAGTTGTTTATTACATGAACTCTAACCCTCAAACTCATTTCTTAGTGATAGCATTAACTCAAACATATAAGGTTTGTCATATTTTGACATTTGAACTCATGACAAAAAATAAAACAAAGAAAAAATAATGGAAACACAAAAACCTTAGATCTCCAACAAGTGAGATGATCCAACTGCAAAGCCAAGTGAGATCAGTCTCCAAAAACAAGGACACAAAACATTAATGATCATAACATCAATCCCAATTCAGCATAACAAAACAATCAAAAACGTTTTAGTACATATAAACATAACAAAGCAAGTACCTTGAAATCTTGTGCAATTTGAGATTAGCATGTTCAAACCAAAGCTGCTTTTTTCCAGAATGGATTAAAAAAACAACATATAAACTTAAAAACAATTGATTAAGCACAAGTTCAGCAGATATACTCACCGCAGAGCAACAGTACCAGGGCGATACCTGTGGGGCTTCTTAACTCCACCAGTAGTTGGAGCAGACTTATGAGCAGCCTATGAAAAACAGACAACTTTCAATAACAATCAAACTTTCAATAAAAATATGCACATGCTAGGTGTTATTTTTTCTCCTAAAGGTACACTAGCAGAAATTAAACTTGAAATTGAGAGCATTCACTCAAACGAAAAGCTTACAACTCGTAAATAATCCAAGTAAAATACCAAGACACTCAATGAGGCGGTGCATCTGAGCTTACTTTTTCCAGATTCACTGAGAATCAGAGCTGCATAGAACCACGAATTTTCTCGATTCAAGGAGATTTATGCGAATCGAAAACTACAAAATCGAACCTTATGCTATCATGCTTAACGATTCCGTGATCACTTCAAAGTCATGTCCCAATTAACGGTGGCAGTGAGTGCAGCAACGGCGGAAAGTGAACAATAGAGCGGTGGTGGAGGGTGGAGAACGAAGGTTAATAGTTATCAGCGTGTATCAATATTCAAAGTTCGAAGATGAGCGGCGGCAGCGGTGAGGTAGTGTGAAGAAAAGAGCAGCGGCGAGTGTGAGAGTGAAGTACAGAGCAGCCGCAAGAAAGGGTGAAGAACGAGCATCAGTGAAAGGATTAGGGTTAGCAATTTGATGGAAATGGATAAATGTAAGAGGTGTTTGATTAATTGTTTTTAATGAATGAATGAAAGGATAATAGATAATAATTTTTTGAAATGGTAATAGATAATAAATGGGAGGGTTGGTGTAACAAAATAATTGGGTGGGTTTCTTTTTTTAATATATAAACATAAATAATGAGAGGAATTTTTTTATGGGACCAGTAATAACGGGAAAGATGATAAATAATGACGGGAATTAATATTTGGTCATCATGTTACAAAATAGTATAGAACCCGTCATTATATCTACCATTTAATGACGTAATTTTGACCCGTCATTGAATTCTCGTCATTGATAAACCTTTTTCTTGTAGTGCTCATAGCATGTTGTATCTCTTGTCAGATTTCTTGCCGCCGTCTTTTTGATGACTTGTATCCACAATAGTTATATAAATAAAATAGTTTCTCTTGTCAGATTTCTTGCCGTCGTCTTTGATGACTTGTATCCAGAATAATTATATAAATAAAAATACGAATGAACCTTATACAGCAATCATAAAAAGAAAAATAAATAATAAAAAAATCAAAGCACCCATTTTATTATCACCATTAAAAATGCAAAATTTATCTTGTTGCTGACTTGTCGCTTACCCAGAAAATTAACTATCGCCTCAATAAATGCAATCATGCTGCATAGAAAATCTAACCATACTATTGGATAAATGGTAAATAGCAATATATACCATTTCTTCACATTTCAAGCACACACAAAATACAGGATGTTCCTATTGATCAGTGCTGAAACAGAAACAAAAGAAATGAAAAAGAAAATGGTAAGAAGAGAACCAAGGTACCAAAACAAAAAAGGCAAAGAAAGTGTAAAAACTTATAATTTTTGTCAGTTTTCATAACCAAAACACAAATATTCAACCATATACAGATTTAAACGTTTGCAAGTGTTCCTTCCAATTGAGAAAAAAAAAGAGAAATTTGATAAGATAAAAAGCTTGGACTAGCAGCTTATGCATTTAGAATGACTCTTACTACATGAAGACGAATAAAAAAAAAGCAATGTATTTTTGAAGATGTTTTTTCCTTCTAATGTTAAGAAGTAGAAAACATAGAAATTACCTTCTATTGTTATACCGGGAAAACCATGTTTGAACTAAGAACCCCATACATATATGGCGGATATGAAGAACAAGCGCGTAAACAAGGAACCCCATAGATATGGTAGAAAAGAAGAACCCTAAATATCAATAGAAAGTTGAGAGCAAACAATTGGAGGTAAGAAGAAAAAGTAAGTTATTTTGGACATGCAGTTTGGAAGATAAGTGTGTGACAATTGCTTTTATAGTACATTTTGGAAAACCCTAATGTCCCTACTCAACAACCAACGTTTGGGCCTAACAGTCCTTTTTTTTTAACAGCCAAAAATTTCTCATATATCAGCAAGATGCTAAAAAATTACAAAATTTGGTTTAAGAAAATAAAAACAACTAAACTATCAAGCCACACATATCTAATCAGAACACATCGGGATCTGCCCCAGCCAAACGGATAACCAGATGGATAACAAAAGAAATTGCTAGAACCATTTCGAAATAAACCAAATCCCAGCTCCCAAAAATTATGATGCCGCCAACAACGGATTTGCTTTTCAATCCACCCACTCTAATTTCCTGAGACCCTTAAAATTTGATAACCATGAAAAGGAAAACCTCTGAACATCTCTGAAAATCAAATCCGGATTCAATAGGGCCTAACAGCCCTAACAACGATATAACTAAAAAGACGGGTTATATCGGCACTATGCGCATAATTCTTTTCGGTCATCTTTTTTTATGTGATTACTTTTTTTTAGCATTGTAGTATAAAATCACTTAAACACTTCACATGTTAAAAGCATCATTATTATTGACCTACTTTGATAGGAATGTCACTGACACTGATGTTTCTATAAGGAAAGTTTATATAAGGAAAGGGTGATAATTACGGCAAATGGACAACATTAGCGGTAAAAATGCAAAACCGAAACATGAATAACCTAAAGAAGGGGGTGTTTTGCCCAATTCAGTCTTAAATTTATATCTTTTTCATCATTGTTATTTTTCAAACACTTTACATTAAGTTTATATTTTATGTATCTTGTCATTAATCAAACACTTTACATTTAAAATATTTTTCTTTTGACGAATACATTTAAATATTGTTTGGTGCTCGATAAAATACTCGTTGCACCTATAATATAAAAATCATTTAATTACTGTCCGTGTTGAAGATAAGGCTAAATAAGGACCGTTGGATCAAGTGTGTAGTGGATGGTAGAGATTGTGACATGTGTCACTAGGTGTAACAGAAATCTATGGATAGATTCTGTCTCCTTTCCTATTTATTACTATGTATCTATTGTCTGCATTATTATTATCAATAACAACAAATATTCCTTCTCTCTCTGGTTTCCATGTTTTCTTAGTTGGTATCGGAGCCATAAGGTCTGGCGATGGCAACTCCGACGTCTGAGTCTGGAGCTACACCAAACTCCACCGGAGTAGACTCAACACCAGTCGGAAACCAGCAGGCTCCAGTCAGCAATGTTTTATCCGGATCCAGTTCACTGAGTTCTGGTGGAACAATCACCCCAACCTCCTTCATGATTGGAGCTCATCTTCCTCCCCTCTGTGCACCACCGGAGTTTCTGGATTTGGTCTGAACACGGGCATGCAGTTTGGTCAACTGCCATACATGACGTCACCGGTTCCACAGGTTCGTTCAGATAACTATCCTTCTCTTCTCCGGTCACCTGGGTATAACATTCTGGCTTCTCCACCACCTCCCCCCTTCACTGGTCATCTAACTCAAACCTGTAATGTTAAATTGACCCGTGATAACTACCTTCTCTGGAAATCTACTGTCTTACCCATCATCAAAGGTCACAGATTAGCCGGTTATCTTCTTGGCACAAAACCAAGACCTCCAGAAACCTCCATCACTGCTGCTGCTTTCAATAGTCTGGGGAGTCAAACACCAGAAGAGTGGGATGTCACTGATTCTCTTCTTGTTGGATGGCTGTTAAGCTCTATGACAGAGCAAGCCTTGGTGGAAGTTGTTGGATGTACTACATCCCATGAAGTCTGGACAACCCTTGAAAGTCTGTTTAACAGTCAATCCGAAGCCCGTATGCTTGAGTTGAAGAATGCCTTAACCAAAGCAGAAAAAGGCACCAGAACAATGGCGGATTATCTGGCTCAGATGAAGTCTTACAGTGACAATCTGGCTGCTGCAGGCTACCCAATCACCAGATCTGAGCTAATTCTTGCTGTTTTGGGAGGACTAGACAAGGAATATGAAGCTGCTATAGTGAATATTACGGCCAGGGTTGGGGCACTCACCTGGCAAGAGGTTCAGTCCCAGCTCCTTATTCATGAGAAGCTTGTTGCTCGCTTTCATCCCACAGGTGGCTCAGGAACAGCACTTCAAGCTTCTGCCAGTGCAAATATGGCAACTAGAACTGGTAGACCTCCTAATTCCTCAAACACTAATGGAAGAGGTAGAGGTGGAGGCACTTATAGAGGAGGTAGAAATGGTGGTAGAGGTAGAGGAGGAAGAGGAAATCAACAGCAAAATCAGCAGACATCAAATACTGGAAGCAAGATGGCATGCCAACTGTGTGGTAAAATTGGTCATACTGCAAACATTTGTTGGCACAGATTTGAAACCGATTTCAACAATGGACCTGCTGAAAACACCACTCCTAAGCAAATTTCTGCATTTGTTGCTGGTTCTCAAAATGTAGCAGACAACTCTTGGTACCTTGATAGTGGAGCAACCAACCATGTGACATCTGACTTGAGCAATCTTCATCTCAATGCTGGCTATACTGGTAATGATACTTTAGCAGTGGGAAATGGTAAAGCATTGTGCATTAAACACATTGGCACTAGCACCATTAACACATCCACAAAACCTTTAATCCTGAAAACCCTCCTACATGTTCCTGACATTACAAAGAACTTGATTAGTGTATCTAAATTAATTTCTGATAACTCCATCACTGTTTTATTTGCTGATAATGTTTGTCTTGTGAAGGACAAGATTTCCAATCAAGTTCTGCTCCAGGGTCTTCTCAAGGATGGATTGTACCAGATGGAAATTCCCACTAGTCAACTTCAGAGCTCTCCTCACTCCAAAAGTAGTGACACATCCTGTCTTAGTGTGTCTAGATCATCTAAGCCTGTGTCTGTTTTTCCTAAAACTGCCAATAACAGTGTGTCCACTGATATCTGGCATAGAAGATTAGGGCATTGTTCTTATCATGTTTTGCAACAAGTTATGTCTCAATGTAATGTTGTTTTGAATGAAAAGTTAAACTTTTGTGAAGCATGTCAGTTGGGCAAATCCCATCTCCTACCCCATTTACCTTCTGATTCCTGTGCTGAAAACATGTTTGATCTTGTACACACAGATATATGGGGACCTGCTCCAGTGAAATCTATAGAAGGATACTCCTATTATATCCATTTTATAGATGATCACACCAGGCATACTTGGATATATCCCCTAAAACTAAAATCTGAAGCATTCACCACTTTTAAACAGTTTAAAACACTCATCCAGAATCAGTTTGGAGCAACTATCAAGTGCATCCAATCAGATTGGGGTGGAGAATACAGGATATTTGAATCCTATTTGAAAAATGAAGGCATCTTATTTAGACACCCTTGTCCTCATGATCACAGTCAAAATGGGAGAGCTGAACGGAAACATAGACACATAGTTGAATTAGGATTGACCCTTCTTGCTCAGGCATCAATGCCACTTAGGTTTTGGTGGCACAGTTTTGAATATGCTGTTCATCTTATAAACTGCCTTCCCACATCTGTCCTCAAGAATAAGTCTCCACATGAATGTCTATTTCATACTAAGCCCTCATACAGTTTGCTTCGTGTTTTTGGATGTGCAGTGTATCCAAATTTAAGGCCTTTCCAACACACTAAGTTCCAATTCCATAGTCAGAAATGTGTTAATCTTGGTCTTAGTATGAGTCATAAGGGGTATAAGTGTTTGGATGAGTCTGGAAGGATCTATATCTCCATTAATGTAGTGTTCAATGAAGAGGACTTCCCCTTCTGCAAAGGATTTCTGCAGGGGCCCCATAGGAGTATTGTCCCTGTCCCTGAGTCTCCTAGTGTCACATCCCTGACATTTGATATTTGGCCAACCACTTCTCCTGCTGCTGGTACAATACATCATGAGAAGACTCATTCCTTCAATCAGATGTCCCAACAAACCAACAATGCACAGTCTTGTACTCAGTCCCCTTCTAATGATCCACAACCAAATGAAGGCACTTCACACCTTCCTGATCACACACCAGCCCCTGCATCCACATCACCTACACCATCCACACATGATTCTACTCCTCCCTATATTTCAGAAACCTCACCTACAGTGAGCCCCTCACTTACTTCTGAACCATCAACTGTTCAACCTGTTAACAGCCTTGTCCCTTCACACCCTATGCAAACAAGATCCAAGTCAGGGATCTTTAAACCTAAAACCTACAGTGTCACTTGTGCTAATGTCAGTGCCTTGACATTTCCCACTGAACCTCTAAATGTGGCAGAAGCATTGGGTCAACCTGAGTGGAAACATGCCATGGAAGATGAATACAAGGCACTTATACATAATCACACTTGGGATTTGGTTCCACCACCACCAAATCAGAATGTAGTGGGGAACAGATGGGTGTTCAAAGTTAAATTGCATCCTGATGGGAGTGTCCTTAAGTACAAGGCCAGGCTAGTTGCTAAGGGATTTCATCAAAGCTATGGTATTAACTTCACTGAGACTTTTAGTCCAGTTGCTAAGTCTACAACAATCAGAGTTATCCTTGCTGTGGCTGTATCAATGAACTGGCCCATACACCAAATAGACATCAACAATGCCTTTTTGAATGGCCCTCTACATGAACCAGTCCTAATGTCTCAACCAGAAGGGTTTGTGAGTCCTGATAAACCACACTATGTCTGCAAATTGAATAAAGCCTTGTTGGCTTGAAACAGGCCCCTAGGGCCTGGTTTGAAGCTCTGGCTGGTCAGCTGAAGGCATGGGGTTTCACCCAGACAGTTTCTGATACATCCTTGTTTACCTTTAAGACAGCTAAACAAGTATTATATATACTTGTGTATATTGATGATATTCTGATAACAGGAAATTCCCCTGCTCTGATTCAGAAGTTTGTGCAACAACTGCACACCAAATTTGCTCTTAAGGATCTTGGACAGGTCTCCCACTTTCTGGGAATGCAGGTATTCAGAAACAGCTCAGGGTTATACTTAAATTAGTCACATTATGCAGTACAATTGCTGAAACGTTTGGGGTTTGAACATCTTAAGGGTTGTCCTACACCCATGATAGCAGGGAAAAGTTTGAAGCCACAACAAGGGACACTCCTATCTGATCCTAAACCCTACAGGAGTGCCATTGGAGGGCTGCAATATCTTACTTTGACTAGGCCTGACATAACTTTTGCAGTTAATTGCCTCAGTCAGTTTATGCAAGAGCCCTATTCTGATCATTGGGCAGCATTAAAAAGACTCTTGAGGTATGTTAGTGGAACACTGCATCTTAGTCTTCACTTCAAACCTTCACATGAATTGTCTTTAACTGGTTTTACTGATGCTGATTGGGCTGTTGACACCTTTGATAGAAGATCAGTTGGGGGTTACTGTGTGTATATTGGTGACTCATTGGTATCCTGGAGTTCAAAAAAACAAAGTGTGGTCTCTAGGTCGAGTACTGAGTCAGAATATAGGGCACTGGCTGATCTTTCAGCTGAAATGAAGTGGCTTAAACAGTTGGTGTCTGAAATGGGACTGCATGTTTCTGGAATTCCTAGGGCTTGGTGTGACAACACTGGAGCTACTTCTCTGGCTTACAACCCTGTTTATCATGCTCGTACAAAACATATTGAAGTTGATATCCATTTTATCAGAAATCAAGTACTGAACAAGCAATTGCAGGTTCTCTATGTTCCTTCATCCGATCAGACTGCTGATAGCATGACTAAAGCTCTACCACCACAGTCATTCACCTACTTCAGAGGCAAACTCAATGTAGCAAGTGCACCATTTCGTTTGAGGGGGGCTGTTGAAGATAAGGCTAAATAAGGACCGTTGGATCAAGTGTGTAGTGGATGGTAGAGATTGTGACATGTGTCACTAGGTGTAACAGAAATCTAGGGATAGATTCTGTCTCCTTTCCTATTTATTACTATGTATCTATTGTCTGCATTATTATTATCAATAACAACAAATATTCCTTCTCTCTCTGGTTTCCATGTTTTCTTAGTGTCCGAAATGACGCTTTTTGTGATTATCGTATGATAATTAAAATTCTTTTCAAATAAAATTTCAGAACCTATTAGACTCGATAAGCTCGATGCGAGACTCGACTATTTAAAACTTTTTTGAATCTCAGTTTGAGATCGAGTTCGAAATACTCGTGCTCGTGATCGAGTTCAAAATACCGTGCTTGAACTCGAATTCGATAACATTTTGAATTATTATTTAATGTAATTTTCTGTTCGACTCGACTTGTTTACACATCGATTCTTTCCTAAAATAAATTTCATTTTAGCTATATGTTTGTCTCAAAATAGCTTTGAATATAGGATTTTATACAATGCTTGTTTATATTCAACAAAACAAAATGCCTTTATTTTTAATTTTTATAAAAGAAGAACTTTTATTATTAAAATAGCAAATGCAGTCCATGAGTGGTACAAATGTTTAAAGTCTAGTCTATATCAATGACCCAAGCTAGCATTAATTAAGTCTCTAGAACGATTAATCGCTGTCGAAGAAACATATGTGTTGGCGGGTGGACAAAATGCCTTTATTTACAACTCTACAATTAAGAGGAAGAAAAGAAAAAAGAGTTGTTAAGAGGATATAGATAATTATGTAACTCTATCTAAAGGGTAGTAAGGTCGTTTGTAGGTATTCTTAAGATGTGTACAAATTGTTAAAAGGACATTTATTTTAACAGTATTCAATGATAAATTCCTCTTTACACCTAGCAACACACATTTTACATAAAAATAAACATTCAACACAACAAAAACAGACATACATAAAAATTACTCCATCCGTTATTTTTTAGGGGTAATAAGGCATAAGGACAAAATTATTTCACTTATTAGTGAATAGGCCGGACAAGTTTAAAAAAATGTTGCATAAAGGACAAAAATGTAGTTAAAAGGACTTTTTTACCCTTATGATTAAAATAAAAAAAAATCTGATTTTTCACGCCATTTCTGAAAAATTAGGTTAGAATTCTCGTTTCACGCAAAATCTCCCCACCTTCATCGCGAATTTCAGCAGTAATTTAGAAGCATTAATCAATTAATACTCAAACTGATCCGGGTTCGAATGTGTGCAATCACAGGTAGAGTTCCAATTCTGGCGAATTCACTTTCTTCAAAAAATTAAGGTTAGAAGTCACTTTTCCCTCTTCCTTTCACCTGTTCCGTAAGGAATACAAGTGAATTATTGCTTAAAAATGGCGAAAACAAGATTGAAGGTAGTTGCGAAGCAGAATTCTGATTAACGCATTACTAAGTGAGTACTAATCGGACGAATTCACTGCTCTGTTTCTCTTAAATTAGTGGATGAGATTTCTGTCATTTTCTAAGTAGGTATAAATTGGACAAATTCACTGCTTTGTTTCTCTTAAATTAGTGGATGAGATTTCTGTCATTTTGATTGTTTCCTTAGTGAACATTTACTCAAATTTCCTGTAATATTGATTCAGTTTTTAAAAAATGATGGTGTTGTTGTTAACCTTGTTTATAGCAGCAATTTTTAGTACTCATGTTAATAATTGGACGAATTCACTGCTGTGATTCACTTAATTTAGTGGACGAGAAATCAATCATTTCAATTGCTATGTCAGTGAAATCAAAGTGAATTGTGTTTAAGCAAAGTGAATTTATATAAAACTATATCCACTGTATATTTTTGGTGCTTTGTGGAACATATATGTTATGATGTGCTTCACAATCTTCTCTGATCTCAACTATTTTACCTTGTTCAAAAAAGTGAAAATGTGCCGTGGAAAAGGAGGCAAGGGTCTGGGAAAGGGTGGCGCTAAATGTCATCGTAAGGTGCTTAGGGACAGCATCCAGGGAATCACTAAGCCTGCAATTCGGCGATTGGCTCGCAGGGGAGGTGTCAAGCGTATCAGAGGGCTGATCTATGAGGAGACCCGTGGAGTTCTCATGATCTTCTTGGAAAATTTTATTCGAGATGCTGTGTCATACACGGAGCATGCTCGTCGCAAGACAGTCACAGCAATGGATACGGTGTATGATTTGAAGAGGCAGGGTCGCACCCTTTACGGTGTATGATTTGAAGAGGCAGGGTCGCACCCTTTACGGCTTCGGCGGTTGATTGATTTGGGTACCTTTTCTAAAATCTATGATGTAAATCTTTAGGTGAAAGGTGTTTTGGGGTTAGAATGAAGTGATTTTACAAATTGTTGTACTGCTACTTGCTCTGATTAGCTGAACATCTGTCATGTAATCTTTCATTGTTCTTAATTTTCTTTAATGTTGAAATGAAATCTAGTGCTCTGTTTTACCTTATTTCCAATTGTTACAATTATTCTCTCCTTCTCCCTCGCCCTCTTTATTTACTTGTATACTGCTAAAGTATGGGAATGTGAATTTTGAATTCATTCACCTTTAAAAAAAAGGTTATGATGTGCTTACGATTTTAACTCAACTTTATTTAAAAGAACACTTGTGGTTACATTGGACTTAATTAAACCCAAGATCTGCAGAAGGATAGTGTCTAGGTTTTCTGTTGTCTTAGAAAAGATTTTAACATGTTTCACTTCTGTTTTGGTTTGCATGTGAGTGACATATGTACAAGAAGCTGGGATTAAGTTTGTTCGAAATTCATTGTCACAATTCACTGTTATTCGAAAATTCACTGTTAATATTCGCTAGTGAATTTCGACAGTGAATCTCATGAAAAGTGTTGTAACAATGTCGAACCAAGTCTCAAAACAAAAAAAAGAGTATTAACACAGAAATTGGTGAATTTTTTCATCACTTTTGGTTGTTTGGCTGAATCCATTTTTTACATAACATATAATACGATAATGAACATAATTCTACATACACAAAACGACATGCAAACTTCTGAAGCTCCACCAACAAACTTTTGACCAACACTGATGTAGAAGATCTACAACGATAGAAATAAAAACAATAAACAAGAGCTAATCCAAGCTCTTAAGTGATTTTACTCATAAAGAGATTTCAAGATTACATTCCTCTGTATAGCCTGGGCAATTTTACATGACAGAAGTTCAACTAACATCTGAACCTGCAAATCAGTGGCTCGTGTCCTTACGGGGCCGAAGTTTCCACCGGGATCAAATAAAAGCGATACAAACTTGGAATTAATAGAACCCATACACTCACTTATAATTAAAGATGCCAAGTTCATGTAAACATCTACAAAGAGGTTTGTGACTCTGTTAATTGCATCCGAAAGCTCTCCAGGTTGCTTGTCATCTTTTTTTTTTCTCAGCCCTTCCACAACTTCAAGATCTTGAATGTCCATAATTGCCTTGCCTTGAACTTCATAAAGATCAGCTTCATTTTGTACCTGCTTGTTGCTGTGCGATTCGAAGGATAACTTCATCGAACATTTAGTATCAACAATCAAATGCTCCACCATTTCTTCTCCACACTTATCAATTATGTTTAGAATTTCAGAGCCTTGGAAATTACCTATTAGTTGATGTTCTATAGCTCCTTTAATGCTAAAACTCGATGGTTTCGATTCCTTCAACGTTCCGATGTCGGTGCTTTCATAAATACTCCCAGGTTCACCTTCTACACGCTTATCCCAACCGATAGACAGTTGCATCATCTTCATCTTCGGTTAGGTTTTCAATTGCATCCCAACCAAAAACCCTCAAATCCTCTCCAGCAACAGTTATACGGCCCCGGTCGGCTGCAAAATAAAACAATTCTACAAACACAAAAAAAAAACAGAACATCCAAAAAAAAATGCATAATTAAAATTTAGCTGGCCTACGGCAACCAAGGACTCGTCAGTGTAACGAAGCTTGTGATGGATTTCATACCGCTCTCACAGCCCTTTCAAAATCTCAACAGTCTCATCCACAGAGGGTTCCAGTACTTTAACTGGCTGGAATCTTCTTTCTAATGTTGCATCTTACCGAATTATCTCAGTCAGGAAAACTAAAGTCGTTATTACTCAATAGAATTAGTTACCACCAATTGAATTAAATAAATAGAAACCAACTTACCACAGATTGATCAATCTCCTAAAAGATGCTAATGAAACAACTCCATCGATTGTTTCAAAATTTGCTCCTGTAAAATTGATTATCAAAGGGGACATCAGATTAAGATTCACATGACAAATACATACATATTCCACATATGTAGATATTAACCAAACACATCCAAATACATGCCACCAAGTACATAAAATAAGGGAAAAGCACAAATACACAATAAAGAGGAAAAAAATGCACAAACCCACATCCTATTGGAAACACTTACCTGCAGTGATGCATGCAATGGTACTGATCACAAAGTGATATGTATCAAACGCAGATGAAAGTGGATCCGGACGAAAACACATATTAAAAAGCATTATGAGAAGCAACTTATACAACAATAAAAAACACCATCGAAGCAGCAAAATTACAGCAGTCCTCCCAATACATGAACAAAAAAATAACTACTTTTGTATATTGCCTCAAAAAACAGCAATAAAAAATCCCAAAAGCACAGCAGAAGATCTTCTTGCAATTAACAGTAGCCAAATATCCATTTTCAAAAACCTACATAACAAAGGAATCAGAGAAATAAGAAATACCATCTTCAAAAACCTACATAACAAACGAATCGGAGAAATTAAGCATTGAATCACATTATTTCTCATAAAACACACAGTATATACAAAAAAAACACCAAACTCGGGATGAAAAACGAATTAAACTTAAGAAGCTCGGATTTATGTTCAATTCCGGTAGGAAGATTGAAATATAACTTATAAAACTCACATTTCTGTTCTACTATTGGGGTAACAACAAAATCAGAGAAAATCAACAGTGAATCACATTATTTCTCATACAAAACACACAGTAGTCACAAAACAAAAAATCAAAGTCATGATCAACAATGAATTAAACTTAAGAAGATCACATTTATATTCAATTTCATTAGAAGATTGAAATTTAACTTATAAAAATCAAATTTCCGATCTGTACTGCGTTTGAACAATAAACAGAGAAAAAAAGAAATTGTCAAAATACACCTGATGAATAGATGATTTGATGAGAAAGAATCCTTCGAATTAGATGATCAATCAGCCGAATTCGGAAAAGAAACAATGGAAGAATCACGATTGAAGTTCGTCGCTGCAATTTTTGGTCTACGGCATTGAGTTTCTTCAAAAGCGAGAAAGATCCGACATTGACTTTCTTCAAAAGCTACACGATTAGAAGGGTTAAGGAAGGGCAGTTTAGTCATATAATTTTAATTATGTCCTTGAGCCAATAAAAATTGTTAACCAGGACTGTTAATTGAAAAAATTATGAAAAATATCCTAATCCCTAATTTTCCTTTTTTTTAACGGTCACTTTTCAATACAAATAAAGTTTTTATTTATATATCATTTTAGAATACTAATATAATATTTATTATTTTTTTTCACTTTTCCCGCTACAACACATTTAAACCAATTAAAACCAATTGTTAACTTTTCAATGTAATAAATGGAAACGTGGAAATTTAGTCATTTTCCAAAGCTGGTAGAATTCCAATAGCCTTGAAAAGTGAATGTTGTGCGTAAAATAAGTGGAAAAAATATTGACCGACACAATTTACTAAATAAATTGTTAATACTACCTAGAATAAAAATAGTTTTTTAAATTTATGTAAAAAATACTTAAATCTTTTTTTAGACAAAAAAAAAAACTTAAATCTTAAGAGAATGATAACTTTGTCTTTTAACACTATATTTCAGACATATTAATTATAGCTATTGATATAAAAAAAACACGGAGGGAGTACATAAAATGATTCGAGACACGCATTTTACATAAAAATAATCATTCAACACAACAAAAACATAACATATTGTTTGTTGATCAATTATAATATACTACACGAAACAGATATACATACAAAATTACATAAAATGATTCGCACCATACGAAATTGCAAAGAAATAATGCCCACGTTAAACAGAAAGGTTAATCGCCTGCGCAATCCACGTACAATCTCTCCAGGGGTAGATTTCTTGCCGCCGTCTTTGATGGCTTGTATCTAAAATAGTAATTATATATAAAAAAACGAATCTGCCGTATATGACCAATAAAAACAAAACTTAAAACTTGCCATTATACTCAAAATAATAGTTTTTTTTTTTTTTTTTTGAGAAACCAAAATATTTGTTTAGCGTCAAACTTCACTACAAGAAAAACACTATTTTGCTACGTTAGCTTTTACCACAATATAAAGAAAGTGTTATATACTTGTTTTTACCCACAGCAACATGGCTAAAGTTGATATAAACTTACTTTTAGCCTAGCGTGACAAGCGAGTTTAGCCACAGTAAAGTGACAAATGAGTCTAACTAAGGATATGTTAATCACATTTTTTAGGTGTGTGGCAAAACGTAGTGAAGCGGAAGATGTTGGAGACTTTGAATTAAAAAACTAATGCTTAAACGATGGAAGGTCGCATCGGTTCGGTGAAATGTTACAACCTCATAAAAGGTTGTATCATTCCGGTAAAAGGTTGCAACCTGTAAACAATGGGGCTTCACTCTCCTATATAAACATTTGAGTGAAAATGAACATAGTAAAAATTCATTAGAAATTTTTGTCTGGAAAAATTCCGCATTGATTTATATGTCAGTGAAAATACTTGCATTAATTCGAGTCAAGAAGAGATTTGCAAAACATGATCGGTTCGCCGTATTTTTCTCATTGAAGTGCAACAATCCGAATGATGTATGACTGTTCGAGTCAAGAAGAGATTTACAAAACATGATCGGTTCGCTGTCTTCTTCTCATTGAAGTGCAACAATCCGAAGAATGTTTGACTGTTGTATCTTCAGAGACGATTGTTAATCAGGGCAACAATCCGAAGAATGTATGACTGTTGTATCTTCAGAGACGATTGTTAATCAGGGCAAGATACAGTCGCCTCAGTCAATAAGTTTTTTTGTCCTATTTTCTGTTTTCGTTTGCTTGAATTCCGTGTTAAACAAATGTTAGATTACTAATTTCTTTTTTGCTAGAATTTCGTGTTAAACAACATGTTAGATTACTAATTTCTCCAATAAAAGTGTGTATTTCTTGTAGTGCGTGTTTGAAACTTTTTAAATTTGAAAGAATTTGATGAACTCAAACCTTAATCCTCAAGCATTTTTTTTTTTGAAAGGAAGCATTTTTGAATTTTCTCCTCAAGCATTTTTGAATCCAAGCATTTTTTTATTTTTTTTAGATTTGAGAGAAATTGTTTAGATGAACGGGGAGGATCAAGAATTTGCAAAATAGGTTTGTCACCGCATCAGAAATATATAGTGTACAGTAATCGGCTGAAGCGTGTTTTTGTATTCTTATGAATTCTTCAAAATAACAACAATGTTAGACTATAACAACAATAATATCATATTTCCGATCGCATTTACAAGGCGAAATCAGAAATCATATTTCCGATCGCATTTACAAGACAGAATCGGAAGGAATGAGGCCACGCCACAAATCATAATAATCATAATGTAGAGGATCTTCCCGCATTTGCAAGACCACATTACAAGTTTGGAGATAAATACAATCTAACACCATAGAACTGCATTTTTATTTCAATAAATACAACACTAACATGGAATCTTTTTTCTTTCTTTCTTTTTAAAAGAAAACACTTTTAAAGAAAACACTTTAAAGAAAACATAACATTCAATCACATTGAAGAAAAAAAATTACAACGATCAGTCATACTGAAAAACATAAATTGGTCAATGACTCCATCCGCATAAATTGGTTCAATGACTCCATCCGCATAAAAATGAGCTATCAATATCAAGTCCGGCATCCACACATAACTTAGCTTTGCGCTGCTAAAACGTACCCGCCTCGCCTCTAGCACTGATCTATGTGTTTAGGGGCCGCCTCTTGCACTGTGGCGGTGGCGGATCTATAAGTTGAGGGATTGGATCACGTGACCCCACTATGATACTGATTTCTTTTTAGTATTAAAAATATGTTTTTTTTAAAAATTAAAACGATAGTTTTGTTGTTAAAAAATATAGTTTTGTTGTTAAAAAACTAAAAAAAAATTGGATTAAAAATGTAGTTTTACAGTCCAGTAAAACCACCGGAAAAACTTTCTGGATCGACCGGTGGCCTCTAGCTCCTCCCATGTACCGTCAATAAAATTCCCACGCCTGGCGGCGTGCATTGCCTGTTAATGACGTCAATAGTGGTAGATTGTGGTAATGACTAACATGGAATCTACCTGCAAACACACGGGAAAAATCCTCCTAAGGGCATCTCATAGTAGCCCGAAATGGTCTTTACACACCAAAAAAATTAATAAGAAAAATTATTGAATTTACCTTCTAATGTTATACCGGGAAAATCGCGTTTGAAGAAAGAACCTCATACAATGTTAGAGATATATGAACAATAAACACACGAACAAGAAGCCCCATAGATCTCGGATAAGAAGGACCAACACTACACTCCCCTAAATATGAAGTAAGTAAAACTCTAGTAAGAGTTGTTAAAGAGATACTACCATTCGGCAGCTTGAACAAAACTATTAGCTAGTATAGTATGTGACAATTGCTTATATAGACATTTTGGGAAAACCCTAATGGCCCTACCCAACAACAAAAGTTTGGGCCTATTAGCTAGTTAGGTTCTATCGGCGCTACATAATTGTTTCGGTCATTAAATTTCTTTTAGTATGATAGTAAAAAATTACTTAAGTACTTTACATAAATATTACTTATATGGACGGGCTAACAAGAAGGCCATGGTCTAGAGCCTCTGAAAAAATAATTAAAATTTAAGGCCATAATATTTTATTTTGATCCAATAAGTTTATTAGTGTAAACATATGACATATCTTTTAAAAATCGTTCGTTTCTTTCAAACCCCGTTTTGATTATTTAGTGTAGGGTCTGTAAAAAACTCAAGGACAACCCTGATATCGTTGTTAATGACGTTGATTGGAATGTCACTGATACTGATATTTCTATAAGGTAAGACACGTCCCTAATTGAAACATTCCTTCCAACGGGAAAAAAATGTTCGATAGAAAAGTCACCACCAATGACTCTCCTTATACATAAGAATCCTGTGAAAATATAATCAAAAAATATATCATACTTGAAGAAATTTTTAAGTCTGAAACAATTGTAATGTCCAAAATAATATCGTGGTGTCAATAGAAACATTTCTTATGAGCTTATTAGTACAATCACTAATTGTGTCACGGTTAGTGTCATATGTATCGGTTCTATCCGAAAAAAGAAATTACACTAATAGTATTTACACCAGTAAAATTTCTTAAACGTGACAATATCAAGAATAATGATATCCAAAGGGGTTTTTTTTCATAAACAGAGTACTCTCATTATTATTTTTTCTTGTAATAAATTTATTTTTTTAGAAGACTTGTAATAATAATTAGTTGGAGATAAATACACAACAATTTATTTAAGGATATTACACGTTTCCCAGGATAATATCTTTCAAATAAAATGGCTAAATAATGATAGCGGAGGGGCAACATGGCGACACATGGGTTTGGCATTATGATAGGAGAGGCGTCTATATAGTCAAGTCAAGGTATCATCTGATTGTCGTTGTCTCCTTCTACAGGACGGGCCAATCTGGAGGGGCTTCTTCGTCCACAGGGTCGGAGAGTGTGTGGAGGCAATGCTGGGGCCTTGCAGTTCACCCGCGTATGGCACATTTTCTATGGCGGTGTTTGACAGATTGCCTCCCTATTGCGCGCAATCTAGCACGGCAAGGCCTAGAAGAGAACAGGTGTCTGGTTTGTGGTCAGAGGGATAAGTCAGCATGGCATGTTCTCTTTCAATGTGAGCTGGCTGTTCGAGTTTGGGAGCTGACCCCTTTTGACAGCCTGGTGCAGCGGACATAGCCCAAGATTTCCTAGACATTTTCTCGCAGTTGCAGTATGGGTTGAACATGAGGAGGTGGCGGAGTTCGTTTGGGTCTTGTGTCACATTTGGAAGGCCTGATACAGTGCCATGTACAATGGTCGGGCAATATATGTTTCCAGGATTTGGTGCTCTGTGCATGAGTGTAGGAATATAGGGAAGCGTGGGCCTTGGCTCGGCCGTCTCACGTGGGGACACGGCTACCAGCCCGGTGGGTGGCACCGATCGCAGGGGTGGTGAAGTGTAATGTGGATGCTTCATCAGCGGCATCCGCCTCAGGAGCAAGGACAATCTTTCGGAACCATCAGGGTGGAATTCTTGCGGCATACTTCTTTCATCTGGATCCATGCATTTAGGTGGTGCTGCTGGAGATGCGGGCAATACTGCTAGCTCTAGTGGAAGGTCACCGCTTAGGCATGACACATCTAATTGTGGAGAGCGATAGCTTGACGTGCATACATATGCTGCTTCACGTGGAAGAGGACCTCTCTCTCCCCTTGGTTTCCTTCGGTATGTAGGATTGTCACTCTGAGGCGTCTCTTTTTCCTTTTATGTAGTTTACTTTTGTTCGGCGCTCAGAAAATGTCCCGCCCATTTGTTTTCTAGATTTGGTCTCAATAGGCTTGGTGCAACTTCCGGGCCTAAATGATGTCCGCTCTGCCTGTTTAGCGGACTTGGTTGATTAATAACATCTCAACAAAAAAAAAAGGCTAACTGTTACACCATTTTTATGTTGCGTTTATGCACAGATTGATTTTATATTTGGATGAATTAATTTTATTTTTTATTTTTCTAATCAGTATAAATAACACATTCATTATTCAACATGTATACCGGGGGGAAGTTTTGGGTACCACACATTCACAATGAAATATGTTGTTGTTGTTGTTTTTTGTTTGTTTTTTTTTTTTTTGAGAGAGACGAAATATGTAATTGTATAGTGCAAATGTTTTTTTTTTTCCTTTGACCGGAACCATATTATTAAGGTAAATCAGAATTACAAGCTGCAAGAACATATTGAAGGGGTGAAGTACCCCAATCCACAAACCTTATATAAGCTAAGCCTTATTGGTCTAAGAGATGAGTTGGCCTATTGCCAGATATTTTAAAAAAAGAGAAAGAGAGTTAATCAAAGAAATTTGCCAAATGCAAGCAATCTTGAACCAAGCAACCTAAAGAGGTAAGATCATCAGTTGACGACTGAAGACGCTGTATACATGAAAGCGAGTCGGACTCCAAACAGACAGAGCGGTACCCCCACTCGCGGGCCAAGAGGAGACCCCTGTAAATAGCACTAAGCTCCGCAAAATCAACATCAGATATTCTTCCTAATCTGCCCGAGCAAGCACGCAGCAATTGACCACCTGACCTGCAAATCACAGCCTATAAGCACACGCATCCACAAAAAGCGCCGCATCCACATTGATCTTAACCTAGCTACCTGCAGGCGGTTGCCAAGTGACATGCAACGATGAACTAACCGGCTCATGGAGGGGAGAACACAAGAGATCCGCATATTCCCGAACATCAGACTCCGTTGTCGTAACAAGTGTAAATGTTTGAATGTGTAATTTCTGTAAAATAATGACGAAACTTAATTTAATTAACTACTACATCCGTCCCAAAATTTAAGTTCATTTAACTTTTTGGTTTTGTCCCATAACGTAAATCCATTTAGAAAACCAATGCAAGACTTATTACATTTTTTTTTCGTTTTACCCCTCATTTATTATACACTCGCTCACTTTTCAATATTTTGCATTAATAACAATTAAATGTCATTTTAGATATTTTCATCAATGTTAATGACACATAACAAATTTAACCTATTTTTTTAATCTGTGTGAAAATGTCCAAATTGAC
Organism: Gentiana dahurica var. dahurica; assembly: GCA_024500145.1. Classification (NCBI taxonomy): domain Eukaryota; kingdom Viridiplantae; phylum Streptophyta; class Magnoliopsida; order Gentianales; family Gentianaceae; genus Gentiana; species Gentiana dahurica. The sequence continues at coordinate 89,237,867 of CM044905.1, forward strand.
TTAAATTTTAGTGTTATTTGTTTATAAGGACGTGTTTTGGGACTTAGTTAGGCACTTAGGACACACTTAAAAGATAATTAGTTATAAGGACAAAATAATATTTATTTGACAAAATTGCCCTTTTATTGTATATGCTCTATTTCTTTCAGCCGTAAGAAAAAGTCATCGCCCTGCTCCATTGTAATATGATTAAAGGTGGCTCATTGGGGAAAAATTGCGATTGGTGGTCATTCCGACGGCGCATTCATGGCAGCAAACCTGCTAGCATATGATTTTTCTCTAGCTCTATCTTTCTTCTTCCTACCTACACCTGTTGGACATTTCTCCCTAGTATTGCCTTTTCCATCTGTATGTATTATTTACCTGCGTCACTGGAGTTATATATTTTCTTCTTATTAGACAAATTTCAAATAATTATTGGGTATACATTTCCATAATACTACATCCGTCCCTAAATGTAAGTCGTTTGGCACTTTTTTTTGTCTCTTATTGCAAGTCGCTTTATTATACCAAGAGAACAATTGTTAACATTTTCCTCATCTTACCCCAAAATTATGTCCGTCTAACACTACTCCTTACTTTACAACTATTTCATCGATGATAGTCGAAGGGTGTATTGGACGCTATTGTCTAGAATTTATGTCCTTTAATCACTTTTTAAATCCTTGTGAAAACTCTAAAATCACTTATATTTAGTGTCGAAGGGGGTAGAATCGATGGCCTTTCTATTGTAGTAATTATTCTGTTCAAATAGAAGACCAGTCGAAGTTTTGGCTGATTTGAGTTGTTTATTTATTAGTTTTTCTTGATTGTTTTTACCTGAGATTCAAAACATAATGCAGTAAAAGTCAAGAAACAAAATCCACTGCTGCGCTAAAGAAGCCAATGAAGATAAATGAGTCTGACAATTATGCTTTTATCAAGTCACAAAGTTCCAATACACCAAAGGGTAATGACGATGATAGCTTTGAAGATTTTGATCCACGGGAGACTTTTAATGCCAGTAAGCATCTACTAATGACTTGTTAAGATTATACTACCTCTGTCCCAACATATAAGTCATCCATACACTTTTTAAATTGTCCCACAATATAATTCATTCTACACTAAACCTTAATGGTTTTCCATTCTTTATGCCGGAAAGCTTTTTAAATCCTAATGTATTGGAAATGTGAAAAAATAGAAATAAAAGTTGGATGCTTTGGTATGATTATGAAAGGATTTGGATGATGTTTTATTTTTTCCTTTCTTTTTTTTGAGTAATGATCCGGACACAATGAGTGTCACATCATGTATCAACACCGTTGATCATGATGTAATAATGATCAATTAGTTTAACATGCATCACCTTGAAACAAAGAAAGAAAAGCTATACGTTGATGGTGGGTTTGTGTATGATTTGGAATAAAATTGATGCGGTGATATTGATGTCACTGCATTTACAGTAAGAGATTTGATGCAGTGACATCGATGTCACTGCATATGTCACTACATATACAATTTACAAAGTTTTTGTTTTTGCAATTTGAGTGTTGATGTCACTGCATAAACAATTTCATACAAAAATTGGTAACTTTGTAAAATAAGTGTAGTGTCATTCACATTAGGGTGTAATCGATCCGAGTCGAGTCGATACTCCCTAGGCCCGAGCTTGAATCGACTAAAAGTTTTCGAGCTCGACTGACTAAGTACTTGATATAGCTCGACGCGGCTCATAAGATCGATTTCCCCTGAAAAATCTTCCTAATTTCGGGACAAAAAGTTCAACAAAAATGTTGATGTCACTGCATATTTGATTGCCGATGTCTACATAAATTGTTGATGTCATTCATATATGATTGCTGATGTCACTGCATAATGTTGATGTCACTGCATATCTGATTGTCGATGTGATTGCATAAATTGTTGATGTCAAGCATATATGATTGCCGATGTCACTGCATAAAATGTTGACATCACTGCATATATGATTGCTGATGTCACTGCATAAAATGTTGACATCAATGCATAAATGATTGCCGATGTCACTGCATAAAAATATGAATTAAGGTGAAAGATTTATGTTGATCGTATTTTTATATCAAAAGATATAGCCATTTGAAGTCGATTTTATGAAGAAAAGAAATCGATTTTATGAAATTAAGTCGAAAAAATATCAAATGTCATCACGTTGTTGCTTCATCAAATGTCACTGCATCCCGGTGATCACTGCATCCCGACGGTCTCTGCATTGCGATGTCTCTGCATCGGGGGTGGCCACTTCATCGCTGTGTCTCTGCATCGGGGGTGGCCACTGCATCGCGGTGTCACTTCATCGCGATGTCGTCTCTGCATATATGATTGCCGATGTCACTACATAAATTGTTGATGTCATTCATATATGATTGCTGATGTCACTGCATAAAATGTTGATGTCACTGAATATCTGATTGCCGATGTCACTGCATAAATTGTTGATGTCACGCATATATGATTACCAATGTCACTGCATATATGATTGCCGATTTCAATGCATCGTGGTGGTCAATGCATCGCGGTTGTTAGTGCATCGCGGTGTCTCTGCATCGGGGGTGGCCACTTCATCGCGGTGTTTCTGCATCGGGGTGGCCACTGCATCGCGGTGTCACTTCATCGCGATGTCTCTTCATATATGATTGCCGATGTCACTACATAAATTGTTGATGTCATTCGTATATGATTGTTGATATCACTGCATATTTGATTGCCGATGTCACTGCATAAATTGTTGATGTCACGCATATATGATGGCCGATGTCACTGCATATATGATTGTCGATTTCACTGCATATATGGTTAATTAATCGGGGTGGTGACTGCATCGTGGTGGTCAATGCATCGGGTTAGGCAATGCATTGCGGTGGTCAGTGCATCGGGATGGTCAATGCATGACGGTGGTCAATTGAAAAGAAAAAAAAAATCATCTTCCAGGTTCAAAAAAAAAAAAAAACCCCAAATTGAAGGTCCAAGAAAAAAAATAAAAAAATAGAAAGACAACAACAACAACAATGTGAGATTGTAAATAACAAATAAAAACAATAGATATAAAGCGTTCCTGTTTGGCGCATTTCTTCTTCATTTTTTTTTTTCTTCATTAAGGGTATTTGAGTCTATCTATCTAATTTTTGTCCTTATAATTAAATGTTTGTTTTAAGTGTCTTTTTTATCTAATTAAGTCTAAAATGTGTCATTTTCAATAATTGTCCCTAAATTTTATTCCAGAGGTAAATAATAAGAAACACAAAAAATCTCATTATATCTAAACGTATCCATGTGTTTGTCCATATTTGTATGCATATTTTACCAAAGGGCAATTCAAACCCGAGTTTATAGTACTGGGTACTTTATTGCTTTTCCGTAAAAAAATAAAAAATAAAAGTTGATGTCCTCAGAAAATGGGAGATGGAGAAAAAAAGAAAGAGGCTGAAAAAACAGGTTGTTGTGCCCAAGATTATAGTCACGGATTGATGACAGGGGCGGACCCAGTATGGTAGGGGTGGGGTGTATGGACCTCATTCAAAATTCCAGGCGAAGTTATTAATATCCCTTCTAATAATATTAAAACTGTGTATGTATATTATTTCAGATAATTTTTAGTGTAATTTTCCATTTAGCTCAATTGGTTGGAAGCTTGAATGCATATCTTAAGGTCATGAGTTTAAAACTTGGTTTTTGCTTCTTTTTTTTTGCTTTTTTGTTTGAATTTGGCCCCTATTGGAAAAATTTCTTGGATCCGCCACTGGTTGATGATAGTACATAAATTAACCAAAGGATAAAAAAGAGGTCGTAACTCTATCATACTCCGGGCCTAGTTGCGCTAAATGAGTCATAAATAGTCCGGTCAACTGTTTAGGCCGTCGTCCTCACTTGATCTAAAAAGGCTAACCGAGTTGACATGACTTTTATTTCTCACACTTATATGGTACAGTGGCGGACCCAGAATTTTTTTCAGTGAGGACCAAATTTAAAAAAATGTGAAAAGGGCTAACCGAGTTGACAAGACATTTATTTCTCACACTTATATGATGCAGTGGCGGACCCATAATTTTTTTCAGTGGGGGCCAAATTTAAAAAAAAAGGTAAAAAAAAAAAATCAATAGTCAAGTTTCGAATCTATGACCTTAGGACAAGTAGCAAAATTTCTAACCATTTGCACTATTTGAATACTCATATTTAAAATTGTTTGAAATAATATACATACACAATTTTAATATTATAAGAGGGGTATATCTGTAACTTCGTCCGGAAATTTGAGTAGGGTCCATGCATCCCATCCCTAAAGAGCTGGGTCCGCCCCGGATATGGTGGTGATGTACTTCCCCCTCGGATATCACAGAGGTTACCTATTAAATATTTCAATTTGATTTTAGCATAAGAAGTTATTAAATTTCAATTTGATTTGAATATTGTGTGGTTGATATGTTACTTTGGTTTGTATTGAATGTTCTTTTGGAAAAATTGAATGTAATGTATTACGAGAAAAAAGAAAATCAATTTATTCAAGATGATTACACTTGCTTTAACGCATTAGTATCTCTAAGTAATTGAAGTTGCAAAATATTCGTTCCAAATTAAGAATCACTTTAATGGATTTCATAAAAAAATAAATACATTTGATGAATGCCATAAAAATTTGCACGTATTTTCTATTAAAAATGACCGTTAGATAACTGTCACGCGTACAAACAAACAAAACAATTTTATCTTTTTATATACATTACAATCATTCGACTTTCCGTTCTAACAAAGAATCTTTACATAAGAAATTTCCCACGCTAATATATAGTTTTTGCTTGCAACCATAATACTACACTAAATAGGGGAAAGGGGTCATAAGGACAAAAAATTTGATAAATGGGTCTGAAAGGACAAAAGTAACATTTTCATGATTATAAAGGACAAAAATCACAAATGTTACTTTACAATTGTTACTTTATGTGTTAATGTTACTTTGTATTTCACAATTGTTACTTCATATTTACTTTATTTCACATATGTTACTTCATGTATGTTACTTCATAAATGTTACTTTTGTCCTTATTAAATTACAATGTCCTTCTATCCTGTTTTTTTGATAATTTTGTCCTTCTGAACAAAAAACTACACTAAATAAATACCGAAATAGGGTTGCAATTGTTTCTTTTTACAGCCATATCAATTCATCATGCAGTGCCAAGAAAGAAAGGGAAAAAAAAAAAGCATCCTTCTCAGTTCGAAAGGAGAAAAAATTATTGAATTTTCCTTTTACTATGTCTCAACCAATAAAGCAAAATTACAAACTCATTCAAAAGAATGAAAACATTACAACATCTCATGAGCATCGGTAAGTGTAGGGAAATACTTGGGTGGAGATGGGATTTTGAGGGATTTTGAGGTGGAGTGACGAGTGAAACGATCAAACCACATAACTTTTTTTTGAGGAATCAAACCACACAATTTAAACACAGTATAAAACTGTGTGGTTTATATGTCTTCACACGGTGTCTCCATACAAATATCTCCCATAGGTGGATGGGAACTTTTCTTTTTGGAACAGTGAGTGTGTTTGGAGTGAAGTGATCCGTAAATTTATCGAAGTCTCATACAATTTATATCGGCTTCGATCAACTTATGGCTCAACTTAATTCCGTGTGGAGTGAGAACCCAAAAAAAAAAAAAAAACTTTCCAGTTGGATGTACAAATTCATGCACAAGAATTGATGCCAGCTGTAATAATCTACCCACTGGTTTTATCGTTGTAAAATTCTTTATCTTTTTAAACGACAATTTTAGGACATCATGTTTGTGTGTTTTTTTTTTTTTTTCCAGTTTTAGGACAATTTCGAAATTTCCGTCTAAGTTAACGTCAAATTTGACGGAATATTTGAAATTGTCTTAAAACTAAAAAAAAACACAAACATAAGGTCCTAAAATTGTTAATTTAAAATATAAGAGTCAATTTTGACAAAAAGTTAAAACATGAGGTCCTAAAAACGTCACATTAAGGGAATTTTGACACTTTTTAGGATCTCATGTTTTAACATTTTGTCAAAATTGACCCTTATCTTTTAAAAAATTTTAGGACCTTATGTTTGTGTTTTTTTTCTTTCAGTTTTAGAACAATTTCAAATATTCCGTCCAACTTAACATGTTTTGCCGTTAACTTAGACGGAAATTTTGTAATTGTCCTGAAACTGAAGAAAAACACAAACATGAGGTACTAAAATTGTCATTTTAAAAGATAATGGTCAATTTTGACTCAATGATAAAACATGAGGTCCTAAAACTTTTAAAAGCCTTATTTCTCGTGATAAGATTCCTAACAAAACAACAAATCCGTACATCCATGACGGTACTTACTTTGTTTCATGGCGATACTTCGTTTTTCTACTTTTAAAATGGTGATAATGATAAAAAAAAATGGTAATCATACATCCATTTTGAATATGCATAAGCGCTTTCGTAGCAGAAACTCTATATGATGCCATATCCTTAAAATGAAGATAAAAAATAGAGTTTACCATAAATAGCTCCCACAGCAGAGAATCTATCCCTATTTATTTTTATGGATATGAACCGTGCATCCCACATTTGAGGATGCACTATTCACGTCCCTAAGCATATTTAATTATAAAAAATTATAGGGATAAAGATATGGTTACTGCTGGAGTGAAATAGTAAATATTTAATGAGTATGAATAGATTTGTGAAGTAGAATATATATTATCTAATAGTATTTGAAATGTTATAGGGATAATGATATTGATGTTGTTGTGGAGTGTTTTGAATTGAGATGTAGTAAAATATGGATATGTATTATTTTATATTATTTTAGGGATAAAATATGGTGCGTCAACTACTAATGCCCTAACATATTTCACCAAAGGTTTTTAATAGCATTGATTGTGATTTGACCCATATCAATTAATTGTCGTACTACATCCAGTCCAAAATATAAGTCATTCTAGCTTTTTTTATTTTGATCTCATAATATAAGTCATTCTCAATACCAAGAGAGTATTAATGAACATTTTTCCTTATCTTACCCCTAATTTATATCAATCCAACAACTTTTATTTACTCCACAATTATTGCATTTATGGTAGTCAATGGGTGTATTAGGCATTTTATCCATACATTAATTATATTTAACTACTTTCTTAATCAATGTGAAAATTCTAAAATGACTTATATTTTGGACCGGATATAGTATTATGTAATAATACATGTTATATACTCATAGACATAAGCACATGTGTTGTTTTTTTTTTTTTTTTTTTTGGAAGGAAAGGCACATGTAGTTGGATGGAGTTAATACCTCAATTGAGATTTGAGGGTTTTTTTTATTATTGAAACGACGCTTTTTTATGTTTAAAAATATAAAGATATAATTTTCTTTCTGAAAAATAAAATAAAAGTAGAATCCAATGGACATGTGTTTTGTGCTTCTACCTACATAGGAAATCATTTATCTTTTAAACAACACAACGAGAATCCAATGAACATGTAATTTGTGTTTGTACTTACCTAGGAAGTCTTGGATAACTCGATTAACATTATAAAATGTTTTTTAGAAAAGAAAAAGTTGAGCATCAACCTAAAGCCTGATTATCCCGCTGCCGCAGATGTTGTAAATAGAGGATGATGGCCAAAATATAGAGGTCTAACTTTACACCGATGATATCGGGGTCAATTGTATTATAACGGCAAGAAATGTCGTATCCCACGAAAAATTGAACCAGTACCACATTTATATTACAAGTGTAGATGTATGTGCATAAATTGCATCTTGGCGGTTGAATCTATGCTTAGAGCAATTGTAATAGCTTTAAAATAAAAGTCAATTACAACAAGGTGAATATTTTTGAAAGCCATTGATATTTTTATTATGTTCTAATGGCTCTAAAATAGCTTTGAAAAATATTAATGACATCTAGATGAGAATCCAAATATAGAGTGGCGTCTAGACTCTTTTTTTTAAATTTTTTTTAAATTTCTCTCTCCTCTAGCAAAATTTTTAATTTTCAGTGTTTTTTCCAAATATATTTATCTTTTTTTATTTTGATTTTGTTTTAAAATTTAAATTGAAAGCTACTACAACTATTGACTTGATTTAAACTACAATTCACATCTATTTGGTGGAACCAACATTCAAATAGACTCTATTTATTCAAATGACCATTACAATTGCTCTTAGCATCCATCATGATTTTAGAAAGAAACCATAAAATATATATACTATTATCTAGCAGGAATGGTGAGCTTATATAAAACACCTATTTCTCATTGATTAACAAACTCAATCTTTATCTTTGTGGTTGAGAAATCGACATATAATATAAAAAGGGGTATATGTAAAAAATGAAACCTTGGGGCAGAGGTGAAAATTCATTAAACATATCTAGCGATAAAAAACATCAATATCCCAAAAAAATTTAATTTTTTTTTGTTACTTTAGACTTACATGATTGAATTTGGGAAATCATGCTAAAAAGATGTTCATTTATTTGTAGGATCAATTCACGCACTGCTACAAATCGTGGTGAATAGTAGTACTTCTGCTCTCTTTTAATTGTGTCTCGTAACCATTGACAGACGCATTTGGAGTCGGAAGGGCCAGTGCCCCATTAAGATCCTGAACTAGTTTTATTTTTACATAAAAATAATTTATTTTTTGGTGTTAAAAATATAAAATCACAATCACAGCCCCCAATTCATCTTAATTTTTGTTCTACCGTAAATTAATCATTGATTATTTTTTAGAGTAACCTTGTCCCTCTCCAATTGCAACCTCGTTTTTTTTTTTTTTTTTTCTTTTTTGACTTCTCGAGAATTGAGGGTTGGGCTGGATTGCATTCTTTTTTTCTTTTTTGACTTCTCGAGAATTGAGGGTTGGGCTGGATTGCAACGTCGCCTTTTCCTTTTTGACTTCTCGAGAATTGAGGGTTCTCGAGAATTGAGGGTTGGGCTGGATTGCAACGTCGCCTTTTCCTTTTTGACTTCTCGAGAATTGAGGGTAGGGGTGGATTTTAATTTGTCTTGGACGCTATATGAAGCGACCAATGAGTATGAATGGAAATTAATTTTCTAGCACTAAGGTTACTTGTGTTCTTGATAATACGGTGATGAACAATTTGTGTGATGTCATCAATAATATAAACACAGCAAATCATGTCAGCAAAAGTGTGGATGAGATAATTAGAAAACTTTACTCGAAGCTAGATAATATATAAGGCGGAGTTATATATGAAAATCCGCATGCAAGAAAACGGAAGCTAGATAGTTACAAAACTTTACTCGAAGCTAGATAGTATATATGGAAGAAATCGGGAGGCGACCACTTATGGCCAATCACAAAGCGCTCAGCCAATCATCTTCTTATATTGTGGATGAGACACTAACGTGCACAACGCCCAAACGCCGAAACGGATACGACCCCAGGCAACATGACCACATTAATTGATTTGAGGAATGTGGTATCGCCAGCCCAATCCACTCATAAATAAAATCAGAAGTAGGGTTCTTGCTCTCCTGTATCAAAAAAAAAAAAAACACAAATAGAAATCTACCATTAATTATCCTAAAAAAAAGGAAATCTGCCATTAATAACAATCATAATCATAAAAATAAATAATCTAAAACTTGAAGTCTGCCGTACACAAGCAGTATCCAATTATAAAAATCTGCCATATATAACCACCAATCATAAAAGAGGTGCTAAAACCACAACAAAAATGACACAATATGACCATTGTGTATAAGATATTGATTGTACCATTGTGTATAAGATATTGATTGTTTGATCGATGGTGTAAAAATAGCTTGTGTCAATTTGGTTGTGGTTGTAGCAATCCTCGTCATAAATAAAAATAAAACACAGAAACTTGAAGCATCTTCAAAGTAGAGTCAGCTTTGTTTTGAAGCAAAGCTTTCATATCAAATCCATTCCGCCAAACAACACAAAAACATAAAAGCCATTGCATTCGTTTTTCGATCTAAGATATCATTTTCTTTATTGATAACTAAAAAATGTAATACCCTGCCCTTAGAGAGGAGGATTTTAAACTCATCTCCCCTGTGCCCCATTTTCACTCTTCTTCTGAATTCCACCCCACCCCACCACCCGCTTTCTCCCATAAATAACTCAACTTGCCTCCTAAAAAAAAACAAACACTCTATAGATTGTGTCAAATTGCTCAAATTCTACATCAAGGAATTTTGACAACCAAAACATTCAAATGCAGTAAATGTTCAGGGCAGTAGCAGTAGCAGTGGCTATTGACTTTAATGGCATCGAAAGAAAAGTTCCAAAAGCCAACTTCATATACAGAACTGATATGCTTTGACATAACAACGTCATATTATAATAATTACTTTTAGTTCTATGCTAAATTATAGCTCTTAAAATAGAAATAATCATAATGAAACATACCATAGATTTCGGACTACATTGATGTTTCTGTGTTGTTTTAGCATGAAATCCTCCTAATATATTTATTGTGGCTTCTGTGATGCTTATGCTATTATTTGAGAAGGCCATGCTTCAAATATTCATCCTGTTGACAAATAAAAAATTTTATCTTAATCTACATACATAAATATTAATATGTCAAAATCATTCTTGAAGCAACATTAAATCACCCTTTAAACCTATAGATCTAAAACAAAAGCTTTACATCACAAAACGAAAGAAGATTCATCCAAACAAAAACAACACCAAAGCTATTGCCTTTACAGCAAGGCTTTTTATTACAGCAATTTTCTACGAAATAAGCCAAGAGCAGCAAGAATTTGAGCCAAAAATCTGCAGCTGCAGATTTCAACAAATGTTTGTTTGCATTTATCTCAGCTATGAATTGAGTTTATTTTCCATCAGAGAAAACACATTTATATATATATATCAACACAAGATTAATTCTTGAACCCTTTCTCATAGATTGCAGAAAAACACAAAGAGATTCCACATAAATCTTCCTGATAAGCTACATGGTAAAAGAAAAGTGTTGTTAACAAAAAGCAAAAAAAAAAGGCCTGTGTCTTTTAGTTTACCTCCAATATATCAGTGCCAACAAAGGATATAGACCATGAAATGATAGCTCTGTTCAAGGTAAAAACACTAAGAGGTGGCGGCAGACGTTGAAGAAGTGGGAGGCGCCGCTTTTAGGTTTTAGGGAGGGAGGGAGGCGGCATTGAGATTGGATCGCCTCTCCATCCAATTTATAAAGGAAGAAATGAGTTAAAGACCATTGGATAAAATTATATGGCACACTCTAGTCTAGATAAGGTGTCAAGGGTGAGGAATGGTAAAAAGAAGATAAGATGTGTGGTAGATAAGTTTTTGTGTGGTGATTTTATCCGTGTTAGTTAAGTTGTGGTTAAATCTAAACCATACATGTTTATTAGGAAAATTAGTAGTGTAGTATCCGGTTTATTAATTTTTCTGAAAAACGAATAACAATAAATTGTAGAAACATATTGCAGGCATGTTGAACACATAAGATGAACGAACATATCATTCATATAAAATTACTGCAACACATTCGAAATAAAAAATGCATAAAGCAAGAGTAAGAAACAAAAACTTATTCGTCCGACTGAGGCGCGTAGAACGCTGTCCTTAAGACTTTATTGCCCCGACTAAATGCCCACGGTAATGGCAAGAAATCTCCCAAGATACAACAGTCTTTTCCTTGTTTTGGTTGCGGCACTTCAATACGAACAAACGGCGAACTGATCCAGCCTCGATATCTCTGACTATTGCCAATGTTTATGCAGAAAAATGCTTTTTATTTTGGCAGAATTTTGGTTTGCAAAAAGTGTAGAAAAACTGTGTTTGTTTTTTTCATTGACAAATGAGGGAATTTATCGGAGTAAGGAAGTCATTCACTACCGGTTGCATCCTTTTAAAATGATTCAACCGAACATGTGCAACCTCAACCTTTTACCGAACCGATGCGACCCTCCGTAATTTTAGAATTAATTTTATTTCAAATTTCTCCAAAAAGATTCAATGCACGATGAGATTATGTAGTTTAATCTGAACAACATATTAACTCCACACAAATGGTGACCATGTAAGAATTTCTCAATATATAAAATGATTTTAGGAAAATTTTAATGGTATTTGGTGTTAAATTATAGCAAGTGACATGTATAACATGTTAGATATTTTTTCAATGATATTTTTATAATCGTTTGTATACGAGTTGTCGAACGAAATAATGTTATCGCAACGAAACTAGGTCGAGAGGGCAGCGCCAACTCATGGGGGTTCAAGGGCAACGTCCCCGAAACCTAAACGGACACATGCATACGTTCATGAAGGGTTTTATGCATTTTCGGATCGGATTCATGTATTTTTCAGATTCATGCATTATTTCCAAACTGATGCACCTTTACAAGAGTGCATGTATCCGGTGAACAGTGACTATCCTACCCTTTCGTGCAATGAGTATCTCCATTCATTTATAAGGTACTTTCAGCCTATAAAAGGCACAACATAGGCAAACGAATTTACATACAATGCACAACATCATCAGATTTTTCCAGAGTGTCTTCGGTTTGATTCAAACAAGTCACTGTTTGAATCAAACACCCTCCATTGTATCATGAGAGAGATTTTCGTTTAATCCCTGAATGACTATTCCTTGGGACGAAACAACTCTTAAAAGACAACGTTTTATTACGTGCCTTGCAGTTTCTACTTTTCTGTCAAATCCTAAGTACTAAATTTTTTCCAACATAACACATTCATTATCATTGTGTGGATTCAGAAAAATTTCTCAAGCACATCGAAACAAATTCAAAGCTCTAGTGGGAAATTAAGAGTCATTTTTTTATATAACATTTTTTAGCAATTATTATATAAACTATATTGTTTTAATAAATATTTTTTTTTAATATGAGTGGGGGGTGGGGGTATTGGCCCTCACCCTTGTGAACGTAGATCCGTCCATAAACTACTATATGAATGAGAATGAAATGAAAGTGTATGATGGAGGTTATGTAGTACAACATTGCTATAACGATCAAATTCTAAAAGAACAAGGAATGTATTCGTGGATGTATGAAAAAAAAAATGATAAAAAAGGAAAGTTTTATGGAACAACTGTTGTAAAAATTATGACTTAGTGATCCATACCCAACTAAAATAAAGTAAATATGGAATTTAGTAAAAAAAAACTACCTCTTTAAGATTTCCTATTGGATGAAAATGATGATATGGTGGTATTGTTTTGTGGTCCTAGACCGCCATAAAATTAGTGAATTTGTTTTACCGCACATTCTCCTACTGTGCAAAAAAAAAGAGGAGAAATATTTAACTATAATACATGTCATTCGGTATAATTTTGTAAACCGGAATCATTTATGACACACTATCTTTTGATAGAAAATGTGCTAGCTTAGATAGAACTCTTGTAGTCAGGACAAGATTGCGTGCAAAAGTGTTGATTCTTGAAAGGGACGTTTCTGCTGTTTGCTTGTTCCTGATTCACTGATTAGTTCTGGTTCATTTTTCAATGGATTCTGTAGTTCAAAACCAAGGCATTCTGCCAGGTAATCCGCTATATTTGCATCCTAATGAGAATCCAACTCTGATCTTGGTTCAGCCATTTTTAAACAACAAAAACTATCATCCATGGAGTCATTCCATGAAAATGGTCTTGATAACCAAGAACAAGGTTGGTTTCATAGATGGAACTATCAATGCTCCTGCTGTAGATTCGGCAGAGTTTCAAATTTGGTTGCAATGCAATACTTTTGTAAAGACTTGGATATTAAATTCAGTCATGCCTTCTATAGCCCAAAGTGTAATGTATAGAGAAACAGAAAGGCAAATTTGGTTAGTTTACAATCAAGATTCTCTAGGCTGGATGTATTTCGTTTGGGAGATTTACTGGAACAGGTTCATGCTCTTAGACAGGGAGATTCAGATGTCACAACCTATTTTACCAGACTTAAGACTTTGTGGGATGAAATAGCTATCATGAAACCCAATCTCGTGTGTTCTTATGTTCCTAGGTGCCACTGTGTTGTTATTAAAGTGTGTACTGGTTATGCTGAGACAGAAAAAGTAGTCAAATTCTTGAGAGGTCTAAATTCTGAGTTTTTGCATGTATTGACACAAGCACAGGTAATGGTTCATGTCCCAGATTTGGATACAGTTTTTGCCATGGCCTTGAAATTAGAAGATCAAAAAGATACTTATAGTAGATTTCCAGAGGCAACAACTCTGTATAACAGGCCTTTTAATCCTTATCCAAATGCCGGTTTGCCAGTAAATACACAAAACTCTGGTTATCAACAAAATTTAAGTAAAGCATCAGTCAGTGGAGTATCTAATTTCAAGAAGAGTAATGGTGCTTCAACTGGTAAGAAGGTTCAATGTACATTTTCACCTGGACACACTGTAGACAAATACTACAAGAAACATGGATTTTCACCTGGTTGGAAACCTAAGAACAGAGTGAATATGGCAGAATCTATTTCATTAGAACAGGTTGTGAATTCTGGCAATCCATTGACCCATACACAGGACTCGGAGGGTTATACTTTGAGTAAAGATCAGTTTTAGCAGCTAATGAGGCTTCTGGATGTTTAAAAGGCAAATCCCTATGAGCATGTAGCCAATCAAGCCATTGTACTGACCACAAATTTTACCCCCACTGCTCACATATCAGGTCTGTCTAAATCCTTTAGTCCCTTGACTTGGATTATAGATAGTGGTGCTACAGACCACATAGTCAGTAGCATTCACAGTCTACAATCTTCAAGACCTGTTCACAATATGTTTGTTGGTTTACCAAATGGTGCCAGTGTGAGAGTCACACATATAGGCACGGTACATATAAATGATCAAACACTCACAGATGTCCTTTGTATACCATTGTTCAATTTCAATTTAATATCTTTGGCTAAACTAACTGCTAACCCTGATTTGACTATTATATTTGGTCTTGATTCTTGTTTGATTCAGGACAAGAGGCTTGGGAATCAGATTGGATCAGCTAGAAAGTGTAAAGGTCTTTATATTTTGCATAGTGGACATCAGACTGTCAATCAACCTGCAGTTGTTAATAATGTTTCTGGATGATCACTCATGTATTACAGATGAACAAGTCTGGCATTACAGACTTGGTCATTTGTCAAATAAAAGGCTTTGATCAGAGGAGGTAAAGAAAATGAATCGAGCAGAAAAAAGAATAAGCAGCAAAGGCAAAGCCAAAATAATGTATCAAATTGAACACCCAACGACACTATATCAAATTCACTTTTAGGATTTTGATTTCTTACCTGTAGATTGACCATATTCAACAACGACCATCAGCACCTGACATTCATATTAAGCTCGTCTCTGCTCGTGCACATTATCGACACCATAGCCTACCTACGAGAAATCCTATTGTTTAAAAGCAACAGCACCTAGAGATGGATACCAAACTTGTAATAATGCAAAATCTTTAAAATCAAAACATAAAAGTCCCTCAAAGGACTTGAAATAATACTGTAGCTTGATTGCATTAATTCCCTGGTGCAATACTCTAACCATGAAACTTCCCAATCATTTATTTTTTCCTGTGGAAGCCACTTATCACCTAAAATATCTCCTGAAAGGTCGCTTAGGTTTGAGGAACAACATTATTGAATCCTATTTGGCTAAGATTGTCGTAAAGAGTTGCAACAATATGGAATAAATTGGGTAGGAGTTGTATGCACATTATTTCCAGAATCCTATTTGGCTAAGGTTTATCATAAGAGTACCTACTTGACCTTTAAAAAAAAGAGTATGTACCTGACTTCTGAATTAATGAATTCGCGTACCTCTACTTCCTTGCACTACTCTTCTAAGCTCCATCCTGAGTAAACACAGCATAACTGAACACAAAAATACAGTTGATTGTAAAACTTCAAACGTCATAAATCAGATAGGCTTTAAACAAAGGGATAAGGGTCCTAAAGGACGCAATATGGAAGATGTCAGGAAAAAAGGACTATAAGAAAATATTTTTGTCAAAAATGATATTTCATCAGTGAAAAAAGGAATTATTAATATACCTGGTGCATAATCGAGGCCTTCAGCATCCCTATGGTGCTGGAACTCTGTCCGCTTTTAAAAGGTTCAAACTAAATCCGATATAAAGGGATGTAATGTTTTTTTTTCTTTTCTGATTTCACCAGCTAATTCGCAAATCATAGAAAAAACCGAAAGATGTTATTAGAATTTGACAATGGAAATCCAAATATTTGAGTTTAAGGATTAGAAGATAAGCTTCCTGTTTTTTGCGTTTGATTTCCGGCGGACTCATAAAAATATTTGGATTTACGGGTATGAGTAGGGTCGATAGTGGGTTTTAGGTTGAATTTCCAGGTAATCGGGTTACATTACCCTTCCAAATATATATAGAGATAGATGGTACATGTTGTCATACTCTCATTGCGGACGCACTTGTAGTTGGATGGTGTCAATACCCCATATGATATCTGAGATTTGTTTTTTATTGAAACGATGTTTTTTTAAGTTATAATATGTAAAAATATCATTGGTGTCATCGATTGATCATCATTTTTACTATGATGCCTTAAAAAGAAAAATCTTGATCCACCATATCTCACGTATATTTGTATATTCAATTCTATACATGTAAGGGGTAAAGGTTGTGAAGGACATGTTTTAATCTAAAATGGTTGACAAAGACAATTACTACATGTGTTACTGCATTTTTATACATTTGTTACTGTTGTAGTTTTGAGGGTCTTGATTGATCACCAATGCTATAAAAAACCTGCAAATTTTATGAAGAACGGATCCTCGCAGTCACGCGTATATCGCTGTCCTTCTTAAATTTATTCGACCCCTAACTTGTCCGGAGTATCACGAATAATTTAAGTGAGATACAGATTGAGAGCCTTGCCTTTTGTCTAGGACAAAATAGATCAAAAGATTACTTGAAGTGTTTAGATGTTTAAGACTTTATCAAGGATGCATACAATTGTTGTGTGTTTGTTCAACAATGTAAAAGAGCCTTTTATGGTACTTGGATTGCCGAGAAATAAGTTACAAGTTCGTAATTTAAGGTTGCAACCTAAGTGAAAAGGTATCACTTGGTTATAACCACTTAAAAGGACCAAGAGGTACCTAAAAATCAGTTTTCGGGCCACAGGCGGGCCCCTGTGGCCAGCCTGTGATCAACAGAAAACCGCAAAACTCTCTGTTCAACATTTAGGCATGTTGAATCACCACAGGCATGCGCCTGTCACTCTGTTTCACCAAAAAGCTGATTTTGGTCCTTTAACTGGTTTTCCGGTCCTTTAAGTGATTTTCTCGAACTATACTTGCTTATTTTCCATCCGTATACTCATATACACTTATATAAGCGTGCACTCCGCACCTCCAAACTTATTATTAAGTGTTACGAGTATATCCACCCTTGTACTAAGCCCCGATTACCTCAACGGCTTGTGATTATACTTAAATCACCAACATTCCTCCCCCATTTAAGTGTAATCCTTGGTTTAGTAAAACAAAACAGTCATAAAACAAACCAACTCATGATTCAATGAAAATGTCACGAAGATTGAATTTCCATCTAGTATTATTACACGCAAATATTCGAGTATTGGGGTGTGACTAAGCATTGAACCCCTTTACGCATTTTGAATACATGTACATAACAATACACATAAATTGAAACTACTTCAAAGTATTATACTTGACACCATTCTTGAAACCCGGCCTTGTGTCCATATCCATTCTTGAGCATTTAGAAAGCCAACCCAACTTTCCTTGAAGCGGCCATACTTCATACTCATATAGGTGAATCTTTAGTTTACCGTGCACCTGTATTAGCACTTTTATAAGATTCATTAAGAAGATAACACTTCAACCTAATCTCACAGGTAAACAGCACATACCTTCGGGATTAATACATGTGCTCAAGTTTCCAAAGACAGGCTTACCACATTGAATTTAGCCTAAGGCATTGTACCAAAGGGAAATTGGGCGTCCCATATTCAGAAACTCATACAGGTTGTAGTCCCATCCCGACTACCGACTTTTGTAACAAGTCCTTAGCCAATCCTTTCGTCAAATGATCAGCCAAATTTCTTTGAGATCTCACATACACAACCGATATCACCCCGTGAGAGATCAACTCACGTACCGCGCTATGTCTAACGCCTAAGTGTCGTGACTTACCATTATACACTCGACTATATGCTTTAGACAGTGTAGATGAGCTATCACAATGGATAGATATTGGTGATATTGGTTTAGGCCATAAAGGAATTTCATGAATCAAATTCCTAAGCCATTCTGCCTCTTTACCAGCTGCTGCCAAGGCAATAAACTCCGACTCCATAGTCGAGCTAGATATACATGTCTGTTTCTTAGAAACCCAAGAAATGGCACCTCCACCTAAAACAAACACACATCCACTAGTAGAAGAATGATCTTCTACATTAGATATCCAACTAGCATCCGAATATCCTTCAATCACCGAAGGATATGCAACATAAGTCAAACCAAAATCTTTGGTAGACTTTAGATATATCAATACACGAACAACCGCTCTCCAATGACAGTTACATGGGTTACTAGTATATCTACTTAGTTTCCCAACTGCATAGGCGATATCCGGTCATGTACTAGTCATTGCATACATCAAACAACCAATGACTCGTGAATATTCAAGTTGATTCACTGTTTCACCTTTATTAGGTCCAAGCTTCTCATGAGGTTCCATGGGAGAATTTGCCGGAGTACAATTTTCACAATTAAACTTTTTCAACACTTTCTCAATATAATGAGACTGTGTTAGTGAAAATCCTCCCTGATTTCTCTTGATTTTAATACCAAGAATTACATCTGCCTCCCCCATGTCTTTCACAGAGAATCTAGAAGATAAGAGTTCTTTACACTTATCAACTTGATTTTGGTTCGTACCAAAAATCAACATGTCATCGACATATAGACAGATTATCACACCGTTACCGGTTTCATCAAATCTACTATAAATACACTTGTCCGACTGATTGAGTTTAAACCCACTAGCCAAGACAACCTCATCAAACTTTTGATGCCATTGTTTTGGAGCTTGTTTAAGTCCATACAATGATTTAACAAGTTTACAAACCTTATGCTCGTTACCGGGCATAATAAATCCTTCCGGTTGCTTCATGTATATTTCCTCATCCAAATCTCCATTTAGAAATGTTGTTTTAACATCCATTTGATGGATCACCAAGTTATGAATTGCGGCTAAGGCAATCAATAACCTGATTGAGGAGATTCTAGCAACGGGAGCATAAGTATCGAAATAATCGATACCTTCCTTTTGCCTAAAGCCTTGTATAACTAACCGGGCTTTATATCGATCAACAGTACCGTCGACTCTCATTTTCCTTTTGAAAATCCATTTGCAACCTAATGGTTTGCAACCACATGGTAAATCCGTAAGAATCCACGTATTGTTACCCATTATGGAATCCATCTCGTCATTGATGGCTTCTTTCCAAAATGATACATCCTGAGATCCCATCGCCTCAGAAAATGTTCTTGGATCATCCTCAATATTGTAGCAATATGAGTATTGATATCCAACTTCATTTCTCGAACCTTCCACCAAATAAGTAACAAAATCCGGTGGAAATGTTTTTGCTATTCTAGCCCTCTTACTTCTTCGAAGTTCAGAAGGCTCAACTTGAGAATCATTATTCTCCACATTCTCCACTCCAACTATTGTAGGAGCAATATCCTTTGGTCTAGGAATAGAAGTAAATCTATTCTCATCAAAGATAGCATCTCGTGATTCTATAACCGAATGTGCAGCCACGGAATCACTAGGTTCTAAAACATAAAACCTATATGCCTTTGAATGACTTGCATATCCAATGAATATGCAATCGATGCCTCTTTCTCCTAAAGTTTTAATTTTAGGATCGGGAAGTCTAACAACCGCCCTACAGCCCCAAACTTTTAAATAATTAAAGTTTGGTTTCTTTTTAAACCAGAGTTCATACGGGGTAGCAGAATTCCTTTTATTAGGAATTCTGTTTAGTAGATAACAGGCCGTTAACATGGCCTCACCCCAAAATCCACTGCTCAATCCCGAGTAGGATAACATGGAATTTACCATCTCTTTTAGAGTACGGTTTTTCCTCTCTGCAATGCCATTTTGTTGTGGCGTATATGGTGCAGTAACCTCGTGTATTATACCACACGACCCGAAGTAGGTTGGATCATAGAATTCACCACCTTTATCGGTACGAAAACGTTTGATACTTGAATTTAATTGCAATTCAACTTCACTTTTATAAACTTTAAACTTATCAAGTGCTTCGTCTTTTGTATTAAGTAAATATACATGACAAAAGCGAGTATGATCATCTATAAAAGTAACAACATATTTCTTATTTCCCAAAGAAGGTGTGGCATAAAGATCACACAAATCACTATGGATAAGTTCCAAAATTGTCGACGACCTTTCAACACCATGAAAAGGTTGTCTTACAATCTTAGTAAGCATACAAGTAGTACACTTATCCATATTGATATCAAAAGGGGAAATCAAAGCATTCTTACACATAACATGCATACGTTTGTAATGTACGAGTCCTAATCGTGCATGCCACAACTTTGAAATATTAACATCAGAAATATGCATAACTTGATTAACTTTATTATTAACAACATTAAGCATAAACATGTTATTACACAAATAACCAAAACCAACAAATACACCATGTTTTGACAAAATAAACCTATCGGACTCATAAACTTGTTTGTAGCCCGATTTACATAACAAAGCACCCGAAACAAGGTTTTTCCGAATGCATGGCACAAATAAAACATTAAATAGTTTTACAGATTTTCCAGAACTGAAATTTAAAGTAATAGTTCCTACACCACTTATTACAGCCTTCGACTCGTTTCCCATCTTTAAGATAGATCCATCGTTCACTGGTTCAAAGTCTTCAAACCAGCGTCGATCTTTGCATACATGTATTGTTGCTCCCGAGTCGATCCACCACATAACATCATCATCCTGCATATAAAAAGCTTCAGAAATAAATGGCACATAATTCATAACCGAATTAATACCATAATTAACATTCCGACCTTGATGATGTGGTGGTCCTTGGTCTTTCGACCCTTGCTCTGGACCCTTGCCTTTACCATTCTTTTGAACTCGGCAATCAGCCTTGTAGTGTCCTGTCTTACCACAAATCCAACAGGCCCCTTTTGGCCTTTTTCCGGATTTTTTGTCATTTGACTTTTTCTTTTTCTTGCCATGGTATTTCCCTTTGTTAGTTTTAGAACTCTCCCCAGCCTCCATCACATGAATGGAAGTGGATTCATCAATTTCCTTGCCCTTGGTTTTAACCCCCTCATGCGCCCTGAGGGATTCCTCAATGCACAGATGGCTACCAAGTTCAACCAAAGAGAGTTCTTCCTTTTTGTGTTTCAACATATGCTTAAAATCCTTCCATGATGGTGGTAGTTTGTCAATGATACTAGAAACAGAAATGGCTTCATCCATTTCCATTTTGTGTTGTGCAAATTGGCCTAAAATGCGTTGTAGTTCATTGAATTGTTCCATTACATATCGTGAATCTACCATCATGTATTTCATAAAATTACCAACTAGAAACTTTTTAGCAGATGCATCTTCATTTAAATACTTAGTTTCTAGTGCATCCCATAACTCTTTTGCAGAAGCAAAGTTTTGATAAATGTCAAAAACGAATCAGACATACCATTGACAATGTGACCACGACAGATGTAGTCATCATTTTCCCATTTGTTCCGCCTTCGCAATTCCTCCAACGGTGCATCATCATCAACTTCTGGTATTTCTGTGCTAAGAACATACACCACTTTCAATGTTGTGAGAAGAAAATGCATCTTCCTTTGCCACCTCCGAAATCAACTCCTTCAAACTTGTCTAATTTCCCGAAATTCATCATCAAATCCTTTGCATTCACCATTGTGATCAAAACAATAAATTTAAGAAGATTGTTGTAGTTTTGAGGGTCTTGATTGATCACCAATGCTATAAAAAACCTGCAAATTTTATGAAGAACGGATCCTCGCAGTCACGCGTATATCGCTGTCCTTCTTAAATTTATTCGACCCCTAACTTGTCCGGAGTATCACGAATAATTTAAGTGAGATACAGACTGAGAGCCTTGCCTTTTGTCTAGGACAAAATAGATCAAAAGATTACTTGAAGTGTTTAGATGTTTAAGACTTTATCAAGGATGCATACAATTGTTGTGTGTTTGTTCAACAATGTAAAAGAGCCTTTTATGGTACTTGGATTGCCGAGAAATAAGTTACAAGTTCGTAATTTAAGGTTGCAACCTAAGTGAAAATGTATCACTTGGTTATAACCACTTAAAAGGACCAAGAGGTACCTAAAAATCAGTTTTCGGGCCACAGGCGGGCGCCTGTGGCCAGCCTGTGATCAACAGAAAACCGCAAAACTCTCTGTTCAACATTTAGGCATGCTGAATCACCACAGGCGTGCGCCTGTCACTCTGTTTCACCAAAAAGCTGATTTTTGGTCCTTTAACTGGTTTTCCGGTCCTTTAAGTGATTTTCTCGAACTATACTTGCTTATTTTCCATCCGTATAGTCATATACACTTATATAAGCGTGCACTCCGCGCCTCCAAACTTATTATTAAGTGTTACGAGTATATCCACCCTTGTACTAAGCCCCGATTACCTCAACGGCTTGTGATTATACTTAAATCACCAACAGTTACTACATCTGTTACTACATGTTTGTCCTTCTCAACCATTTTAGATTAAAATTGGCCTTCACAAAAATACCATGTGTTTAATAATACGGTGATGAACAATTTGTGAGATGTCATCAATAATATAAACACAGCAAATCATGTCACTAAAAGTGTAGATAGGTTACAAATCATCAATAAATACAAAACTTTACTCGAAGCTAGATAAATATATAAGTCAAAAGCCGAGTGAAAAAGACATGCATGCTGAGGTGATATCAACAATAAACAAACAAATTTTTGCTATAGCTATAACTCAGCACAAAGCGCTACACACTACAGATAAATACAACCAACCAAAAGAGTTTCTAAACCAATAGTTGTTTTAATCTTAATTGATTATCTAAGGCCAATCACACACCATCCACTCTAACGCCTCAACCTTTTTCTTAGCATTTGGATGTAATGATATGAAGCCCCAAACCGCACTGCTTACGATCCCAAATGCGGCTTTATAGTTAATGAAAAAATTCAGCATTTTCAGAGGAGTTGCATCGCCGGCACGATCCACAAAATCTCTAAACGGATCATCAAATTGCTTAGGGATGCTAGTGGTGTCTTGGATGTCTTTGGCGTGTCTTTAATAGCATGTATCCCAATAAAATAAACAAAATAAAATAAAATATATCACCAATCATCGAAATAAAATATGTCATATAATCAATCATAAAAAGAAGAAAGAAAAATAAAAGTAGAAATCTGCCATACAACCACCAATCATAAAAGAGATGCAACAACCACAATAAAAATAACACAACATGAATCTTACAATATTGATTATTGTGTATAAGATATTGATCGTTTGATCGATGTAAAAGTAGGTTGTGTCAATTTGGTTGTGGTTGTAGCACTTTCATTATAAAAATAAAAACTTGAAGCTTGCCATTATAATAATAACAATAAAAATAATAATAACATTAATGATAAATACCATACATCATAATATGCAAGTTTGTTGTATCTTGTCGCCTTTGTAACGCAGACAATTTTTTGACAACCAAAACATTTAAAAGAACGGCTTACTAGCCCAAAAATTGATTGGGTTGGAAAATATGTGATGAAAAGTTGCAAGCAATTTTTAAGGAAGCCGAGTAATGCGTTTATTAAAGTATTATATGAAGCTGTGTATTTATTTCTACTCTTTAAGCATGCATTTGTGGTTAATTAAGGAGAGGGGGGTTAAGAAAGGCAATCTTATATTTCTACGAGAAATGTGATGGGGTTTTAACAATAACATGGAAAAAAAAAGGGGCCACTACCATTGTTTTTTGAATCTAAAACATCTATTTTTTCGACGGATAACTAAAATAAGGTGCACCTCTCTCTCGGATAACCTTGCAAAAAACCTCCGTCCAAGCTAGATTTCCCTCTGGCGCTAGGTTGCCAGCGTCCATTCTAGTTTAGTTTCCTTAGCTTTTCAATTTCTATTTCCTTTACGTTGTTCCCCGGTTGCTTCTACTCCGGCAGCCTACTTTTGCTTCTCTCCTCGTTTTCTGTCATGTCATGCTTTTCATGGCTACTGCAGATCTATGGGTGAGGAATCGAAATGGCGTTGTTGGGGCCGGTAGTGGCCGGTTTTGTGGCAGATCTAGGCTGTTCTCTTTCTAGATCCGGTTTATTTCCCGGTCTTGTCCTCTCTCTGGCGTTCGCCTTTGGATCTTTTGCTCTCAAGCCTTCGCGGTTTGCATCGAATCAATGTGATGATCTGGAGTTCCGGTGGTTGAAGGCAGGGGATGGCCGGTTTCTGTGTTTCTGATATGGCTTGGGGCGGCACTTCTTCAATCGGCAGAGTTGCTGTCTCCAGCAGCGGTTTTTAATTTTCTTTTGTTCCTTTTTTGTTTTAGTCTGTATTATGTGTATGACGTCGGGTAATAAATTGCTTTTAGAGGATCCATGTGTTCTGGGCGCCTCTTCCTTTTGGAGAATTTTTTCTCTTTTCTGTATAGCACCCTCTTTCCAATCTATTACTTGGCTTTGTGTTGTCGTTGTAATGTCTGTTAGTCTGTGATGTTTTGTGTCTTTAGTTCGCTTTGTCCGGTTGTGATCCGGCTTTTGCCGGCGGTGTCCGGCGTTGTTCTTGTACTTTACCGGCGTTAGTTCGGCGTTTAATAAAATCTTTCGTTTCCTCAAAAAAAAAAAAAAAAAATTTAAGGTGCAAAATAGAACTGCTACATCCCCCTTGCCCCATTTTCACTCTTTTTCTAAATCCCTAATCCCCTTCAAGTCTAAGTAAGAGTAACATGAAGAGGCTAAGAGAAAAACAAGCTGACTTTGGATATGTTTAACACTTAACGAATCAACCACACACACAGCAGCATAAATTAATAAACTCAACTTGTCCTTCTAAACAAAAACAAAAACAAAAAAACAAAAAACAACAACAAAACCTCCAAAACTTGTGTGGAAAGTGCTCAAAGTCAACCAAAATTCTACAACATACAGTAAATGTTTAGAGCACAAGTAGTTAAAAACAATTTTGAAAGAACCTGAGTAATGCCTTCACAAAAATACCATGTGTTAATTATTACATTATTAAAGTATTATATGAAGCCATCTAATATTTCTATTGAAAATGTGATGGGGATTCCACCCCACCCCACCACCCCCTCTTATACCTTTTCCTTTTAAGTGTAAGTAAGAGATGTCAGAAACTCATCTCCAGATGTGCATTTAACATTTAACAAATTAACCACACAAACAACAGAAATTAACCTTTTAACCATAAAAGCAACAAAACATCCAAAGAAACTTTGTGTGAAAATTGCTCAAAGTCAACCCAACTCTAAGAGCAACTATATTCGAAATTATTGAAGAAAAAGAATCCATAATCGAAATTAGTAAAGAAACTGCGTTTAATGGATAAACAAGCTAACCTGGGTAGAATCTTGCTAGCTCTGCCTATTCTTTTATCTTGATCTTCTTAGGGCTGTTTTTGTCTTGAGAAATAAAATGTCGATTCTTGCATCATGGATGAAATGTCGATTCTATTTCAACCGTAAACCTAAATTAAATGATAGATGGATCTAGATCTAGATGAACCTAAATAGATTAGATACAATCCAATTTCTTTTCCATTCTATTGAATCCACATTCTTTTTTGATTTCTAGATACAACCAATTTCTTTTTCATTCTATTGAATCCACATTCTTTTTTGATTTCTAGATACAACCAATTTCTATTGATTCAAATGATTTCTACAAAATAAAAACAATATTAGACATCTATGACTAATAATAATATAATAAAAATAAATATAATAACTACACTCGTAAATGCCATACGTATAGAATTTGGGTGGACGTCCTCCCTTGACGCCTTTGTGACGCCACAAGCTTTTTCAACCTATAAATAGAACACCAACTAGTTATTAAACGAATCAACCACAGAATTAAGAACTCAATTTGGTTTTCTAAACAAAAAAAAAGCAACAAAACCTCAAAAGCTTCAAAGTCAACCCAAATTCTACAACGTGCGGTAAATGTTTAGGGCACTAGTAGTTAAAAGCAATTTTGAAAGAAGTTGAGTAATGCTTTCACAAAAATACCATTATTAAAGTATTATATGAGGCCATCTAATATTTCTACTGGAAATGTGATGGGGATTTAACAGTAACACAAAAAAAAGGGCCACTACATTCATTTTTTGATCAATGAATGCTTACTTTGGAAAAATTGATATGCATTTAAAAGAAAAACAACAACAACAGAAATTAACAAGTCGACTTGGCCTTTTAACCATAAAAGAAAAGAAAAAAAAAAACCTCCAAAGCAGCTTTGTGTGAAAAGCTCAAAGTCAACTCAAATCTAATCCCCCATTTAAACTCATCTCTCTTACCCATTTAAGAAGAAGCTCCCTACGAAATTACTGAAGAAAAAGAAACTCCAAGAGCAACTATATTCGAAATTATTGAAGAAAAAGATTCCATAATCGAAATTAGTAAAGAAAATGCAGTTTAATGGAGAAAAATCAAGCTCACCTTGGTAATATCTTTAGCTTGAACCCAAATTTTTTATTATCAAGAACTAAATAGAACGAATGAATGAAGAAGAATCAGAAACTTTCTACTTCGATGATTAGGAACATTACACAAAGTTAGAAAGGCCACTGCATTTGTTTTTCGATCTAAAACATCATTTTATACGGGTAACTGGAAAAAGTGCAAAATAGAGCCGTTGCTACAACAGCCCTGCCTGCCTTAGGAGGTTTTTAAACTCATCTCCCTTGCCTCTTTTTCACTCTTCTACTAAATTCCACCCACCCCACCACCCCTTTTCTCCCATAAATAACTCCACTTGCCTTCAAAAAAACATAATTGCTCAAAGTCAACCCAACAGTGAAGCATTCAATTGCATTAAATGTTGAGGGCATTAGTAGTGGCCATATAGTAACATTCTCTTGTAACAATGAGCGAGGATATAAATGTAAAGATTAGAAACAGTAACACTTTCATATATCTTGCATATGAGGCTATCTTAATTCGTAAAAAGTTGATTTGATTAGTTATATGCTAAATGATATTACCAAATTTGATTAGTAGTTGCTAAAATAAAAATAATAATAATAATGAAAGATATACCTTAAATTTCGGACTACATCAATGTTTGTATATTGCTTTAGTATCACATCCCCTCGATCCTCCATGCTAGTCTTCTCCATAATCTACAAAAAAACAAAAAAAAAAACAAAAACAAAAACAAAAAACAAAAAAAAAACAACTTCAGTACCAAATTTGATGTGAAATGGAATGTGTAAAAACGATTTTGAACATATTAAAACCGGGAATTTTTGGGTAGTACGTACCTACGTAGGTATATGTGACGTGGCACGATCAGAACCACATGCAGAATGAAATCGTGTGGTGTGTAGTGTGCCACATAGTGTGTGTACCTACGTAGGTACACACTACACAAAAACTTCCCATTAAAACCAACCTATTTGTTACTATCACCTTTTTGATCAAAAAAAACAAAATAGACTCTCTCGTTCTATCTAATGCAAAATGAGATATATCTAAACTCTTAAAAATGAGTTTATCCATTTGAACAAAACACAAAAAATAGACTTTTATCTTCATATGTTAGTAGAAAAATGAGGAGATGTAACACTTTTACAAAATGACTTTCAACCTTTTGATCAAAACACAAAAAAGTGAAAATCAAGCAAAGACATTTATCGCCATAATGTTACCAGAAAAGAAAATGAGCAGATCTAAAATCTTCTCACATTCTTGTTAGCTAATAATGATAAAAATCACACTAAACCTTAAAGAATTGAAAACAGAGCAAAAGATGTTATATATTTGTTAAAAGGCACTAACCTTTTAAGGGATGAAAGATGTGTGCTAATTACCAAAATTAACAGAGAAAATGAAATTGCATAAACAATTGCAAACACAATTTAGGCAAGAGGGAAGGATTATAGGAATACGTTTGTAAAATGAGGATGGAAGGGACGGCAACAAACCTAGTAATGGTTGGTATTTATAGAAGTAGGGTAGGGTTGGAATGGTTGTATATGTCGTGTAATTACACAAATACCCCTATATTACATATGACCATATAAGGTTTTTTTGAGGGAGTAACCAATTTCTTTTTTTAAGGTAAATGTTGTAGTATTCATTTCTTAACTAGGCAGCACATTAGGGGTGTATATTGATACAGTTTATCAGAAAATCGGAGAAGAACTAAGAGAAACCGGTAAAAAGAGAACGATGTACAAGACTATAGTCACGGGTTGAGGATGGTACAAATATTAACCAAAGGATAAAGAAATGTGCTATGTTAGTTATTTACGTGTGACCGACTCAATCTGGGATTCATTCCATGTCCATCAACATGAATTGACTAAACGTTTCTACTTAACTTATCTGTGTTACAACCGCACTCAAGGGCACTACGTGTATCCACTTTTCGGACACTCTTGGCAACATATTAAGGGATCACACCAATATCCACGAAATCTAGAATAGGTAGACTCCGATAGTACGCGCGTCTCAGTGGAGTCCCCCGAACTTGTGCTTTTTTTGACCTACGGGTTCTTCCACCTTCAGAGGTAGCACACACATCACGATATAGACTGGTGCCTATCTAAGAGAGACATGTTGTTTAATCTTTTACTAGTCAAGTACGTATTTTATTAGAATGATTAACTAACCACCTAAGTGTTTTCAATTAATCTCCCTCACCTTTGCTACTCTCTTCCTAGACCACTAGACATAAACAAGGCCTAGCAATTACACAGACATTGATGAATGCTAATTCATCAAAGCACAAGCCTATCATGCTCTTCCGACGGATCCGAACTTCAACTCCCTTTAAGAGTACATTCGGTGTTTTAACTGAACGAATCAGAAGCTCAATTCAAGCTTGTTTATGTTTAAACAATGTTAACATATCATAATTAAGGGTTTAAAACTCAACAATATAACTTAAACATCACTTATGTAAAAACAGGGGGCAATGCGTGCGCATTCCCTGCTGCTGAACCCTGCTGAAACTTTCTGTCCAAACAATGCGTGCGCATTGCTTACAATACGTACGCATTACCTGACCAGAACTCCTCCTAAAACTCTCTGTTTGATCAATGCGTGTGCATCCTTATGAATGCGTACGCATTCAGCAACCAGAAACCAAACCAGAACTCTCTGTTCAAGGAATCCGTGCGTATTCTTTTAAATGCGTACGCATTCAGCGTCCAGAAGCCGAACTGCAAATCCTGTATCAGGAATGCGTGCGCATTGATAGGCAATGCGTACGCATCCTGCCTGCTGCCCTAAATCCTGAAATTCGATCCTTAACGGTTTCTAATCCGTTTCTAACCCAATTCACATCAAATTTAACACAGTAACTCGTAGAAAAACATATCTAACCATACCATAGCATCTGTGATCCTTTGATCAACGAAAAACGCATCTTTCTAACATTAAAACGTCTTAAATCATGATCTAAACCCTATAAACGATAATTGAGATCATAGGAAGAGCCTCTTACCTATTTGCAGCCAAAAAAACAGATTTAAAGCCTCTAAAAGTCTGCTGCACTTCCCACAAACTGGTATCCAAACGGTGCTCTTATCACAACGATTCCAATTCTCCACTCCGATCTGAAAACGATCAGGAACTGCTTCAATTATTGTGAAAACTCTCTTGGCCTCTTTCTCCTCTCAAGAATTGCGCACAGGAGAAGAACGTGAAGACTGATTTCTGATTAATTAGGTTATGGGGATTAATGTGTGTTAATTTTTCCTTAAATACAAATTTTCAAATTAATGAATTTTCCTTAATTACCCTTAATTACCAAAAATCAGAAATCCCTTTAATTGAATACAAATAATTCGAAAATTATACATATATAATTAATTAAATACTTAACTCCCATAAAAGAAAAGAAATAATAATATTTCGTTTTCGCAAAATGAATTTCCCGAAAATCGGAATATTACATTTTAACAATAACATGGAAAAAAAAAGGGGCCACTACCATTGTTTTTTCAATCTAAGACATCTATTTTTTCGATGGATAACTAAAATAAGGTGCACCTCTCACTCGGATAACCTTGCAAAAAACCTCCGTCCAAGCTAGATTTCCCTCTGGCGCTGGCGGCGCTAGGCTGCCGGCGTCCATTCTAGTTTAGCTTCCTTAGCTTTTCGATTTCTATTTCCTTTACGTTGTTCCCCGGTTGCTCCTGCTCCGGCAGCCTTCTTTTGGTTCTCTCCTCGTTTTTTGTCATGTCATGCTTTCATGGCTACTGCAGATCTATGGGTGAGGAATCGAAATGGCGTTGTAGTGGCCGGATCTGGGCTGTTCTCTTTCTAGATCCGGTTTATTTCCCGGTCTTGTCCTCTTTCTCCGGCGTTCGCCTTTGGATCTTTTGCTCTCAAGCATTCGCGGTTTGCATCGAATCAATGTGATGACCTGGAGTTCGGATGGTTGGAGGCAGGGGATGGCCGGTTTCTGAGTTTCTGAAGTGGCTTGGGGCGGCGCTTCTTCAATCGCTGTCTCCGGCGGTGGTTTTTAATTTTCTTTTGTTCCTTTTTTGTTTTAGTCTGTATTATGAGTCTGACGTCGGGTAATAGATTGCTTTTAGAGGATTAATGTGTTCTGGACGCCCCTTCCTTTTGGAGAATTTTTTCTCTTTTCTGTCTAGCACCCTCTTTCCAATCTATTACCTGGCTTTGTGTTGTCGTTGTTGTAATGTCTGTTAGTCTGTGTTGTTGTGTCTTTAGTTCGCTTTGTCCAGTTGTGATCCGGCTTTTGCCGGCGGTGTTCTTGTACTTTACCGGCGTTAGTTCGGCGTTTAATAAAATCTTTTGTTTCCTGGAAAAAAAAGTAATAATAATAATAAATAAATAAAAAAAATATTAAGGTGCAAAATAGAACTGCTACATCTCCCTTGCCCCATTTTCACTCTTTTTCTAAATCCCTAATCCCCTTCAAGTCTAAGTAAGAGTAACATGAAGAGGCTAAGAGAAAAACAAGCTGACTTTGGATATGTTTAACACTTAACGAATCAACCACACACACAGCAGCATAAATTAATAAACTTGTCCTTCTAAAAAAAAAAAAAAACAAAAAAAAAAAAAACAACAAAACCTCCAAAGCTTGTGTGGAAAGTGCTCAAAGTCAACCAAAATTCTACAACATACAGTAAATGTTTAGAGCACAAGTAGTTAAAAACAATTTTGAAAGAACCTAGGTAATGCCTTCACAAAAATACCATGTGTTAATTATTACATTATTAAAGTATCATATAAAGCCATCTAATATTTCTATTGAAAATGTGATGGGGATTCCACCCCCCCCCCCCCCCCCCCCCTCTTCTACCCTTTCCTTTTAAGTGTAAGTGAGAGATGTCAGAGACTCTTCTCCAGATGTGCATTTAACATTTAACAAATCAACCACACAAACAGCAGAAATTAACCTTTTAACCATAAAAGCAACAAAACATCCAAAGCAACTTTGTGTGAAAATTTCTCAAAGTCAACCCAACTCTAAGAGCAACTATATAAAAGAATCCATAATCGAAATTAGTAAGAAACTGCTTTTAATGGATAAAATGCAAGCTAACCTGGGTAGAATCATGCTAGCTCTGCCTATTCTTTTATCTTGATCTTCTTAGGGCTGTTTTTGTCTTGAGAAATAAAATGACGATTCTTGCACCATGGATGAAAATTCGATTCTATTTCAACCGTAAACCTAAAATTAAATGATAGATGGACCTAGATCTAGATGAACCTAAATAGATTAGATACAACCAATTTCTTTTTCATTCTATTTAATCCACATTTTTTTTGATTTCTAGATACAACCAATTTCTTTTTCATTCTATTGAATCCACATTTTTTTTGATTTCTTTTTACATATGGTAGAGCAATATGTCATATAATGAATCATAAAAAGAAGAAAAATAAAAGTTTATACTTTCAACATTGCTTCAGATCTTTGTTGACATATCCCTTTTACTTCTGCAATCCCCTGCCAAATAACAAACCAAATCTTTGAGCAAAAAACTAAAAACTAAAAAATAATATATATAAAAAAATTAAGCTTGCTGTGATACCTTTATTGCTTTGGTGTCTTTTAGACACTTTCCTGATTCAAATGATTTTTGCAAAATAAAAACAATATTAAACATCTATGACTAATAATAATATAATAAAAACAAATATAATAACTACACTCGTAAATGCCATACGTATAGAATTTGGGTGGACGTCCTCTCTTTGACGCCTTTGTAACGCCACAAGTTTTTTCAACCTATAAATACAACACCAACTTGTTATTAAACGAATCAACCACAGAAATTAAGAACTCAATTTGGTTTTCTAAACAAAAAAAAAAGCAACAAAACCTCAAAAGCTTCAAAGTCAACCCAAATTCTACAACGTGCGGTAAATGTTTAGGCACTAGTAGTTAAAAGCAAATTTGAAAGAAGTTGAGTAATGCTTTCACAAAAATACCATTATTAAAGTATTATATGAGGCCATCTAATATTTCTACTGGAAATGTGATGGGGATTTAACAATAACACAAAAAAAGGGCCACTACATTCATTTTTTGATCTAAGATCAATTTTTTTATGGATAACTAAAAAGGTGCAAAATAGAGCTGCTGCTGCAACTGCTAAGGAGGTTTTCAAACTCATCTCCCTTGCCCCATTTTCACATTTCTTCTAAATTCCACCCCACCCACTCTTTCTCCCCTTTTAAGTCTAAGTAAGAGATTTCAGAAACTCATCTCCATATCTGCATTTAACATTTAACAAATCAACCACACAAACAGCAGAAACTAACCTTTTAACCATAAAAGCAACAAAACCTCCAAAGCAACTTTGTGTGAAAATTGCTCAAAGTCAGCCCAAATCTAAATCCCCTCGTTTAAAGCCATCTCTCTTACCCCATTTAAGAAGAAGAAGCTACATTTGAAATTAATGAAGAAAAAAAACTCTAAAAGCAACTATATTCGAAATTATTGAACAAAAAGATTCCGTAATCGAAATTAGTAAAGAAACTACAGTTTAATGGAGAAAAATCAAGCTCACCTTGGTAATATTTTTTGCTAGATCTGTCCATTGCTTCAGGTTCCGTTTGTGTTCTGAAGAACGAGACTTTCTCTTAGTGACACGGAAGTTAGTGCTACTGACGCTATTTTTGAAAATTGACGTCGGTGGAAGTGACGTTATTTTTACGAAAAAAAATAACAGTGGTGCTGAAAGTAAGTTAAAAAGTGTCGAAAATGAATGTGGTGCACGAAGTAAAAATATGGTGCCGATAGAACCCAAATTTTTTATTATCAAGAACTAAATAGAACGAATGAATGAAGAAGAATCAGAAACTTTCTACTTCAATGATTAGGAACATTACACAAAGTTAGAAAGGCCACTGCATTTGTTTTTCGATCTAAAACATCATTTTATACGGGTAACTGGAAAAAGTGCAAAATAGAGCCGTTGCTACAA
The DNA here is from genome assembly GCA_024500145.1 of Gentiana dahurica var. dahurica. NCBI lineage: Eukaryota > Viridiplantae > Streptophyta > Magnoliopsida > Gentianales > Gentianaceae > Gentiana > Gentiana dahurica. The sequence continues at coordinate 89,271,623 of CM044905.1, forward strand.
CAGCCCTGCCTGCCTTAGGAGGTTTTTAAACTCATCTCCCTTGCCTCTTTTTCACTCTTCTACTAAATTCCACCCACCCCACCACCCCTTTTCTCCCATAAATAACTCAACTTGCCTTCTAAAAAACAAAATTGCTCAAAGTCAACCCAACAGTGAAGCATTCAAATGCATTAAATGTTGAGGGCATTAGTAGTGGCCATATGGTAACATTCTCTTGTAACAATGAGCGAGAATATAAATGTAATGATTAGAAACAGTAAGACTTTCATATATCTTGCATATGAGGCTATCTTAATTTGTAAAAAGTTGATTTGATTAGTTATATGCTAAATGATATTACCAAATTTGATAATAGTTGCTAAAATAAAAATAATAATAATAATAATAATAATAAAAGATACCTTAAATTTCGGACTACATCAATGTTTGTATATTGCTTTAGTATCACATCCCCTCGATCCTCCATGCTCGTCTTCTCCATAATCTACACACAAAAAAAAGCAAACTTCAGTACCAAATTTGATGTGAAATGGAATGTGTAAAACCAACCTATTTGTTACTATCACCTTTTTTTTATCAAAAAACAAAATAGACTCTCTCGTTCTATCTAATGCAAAATGAGATATATCTACACTCTTAAAAATGAGGTTATCCATTTGATCAAAACACAAAAACTAGACTTTTATCTTCATATGTTAGTAGAAAAATGAGGAGATGTAACACTTTTACAAAATGACTTTCAACCTTTTGATCAAAACACAAAAAGTGAAAATCAAGCAAAGACATTTATCTCCATAATGTCACCAGAAAAGAAAATGAGCAGATCTAAAATCTTCTCACATTCTTGTTAGCTAATAATGATAAAAATCACACTAAACCTTAAAGAATTGAAAACAGAGCAAAAGATGTTAATATAATATTTGTTAAAAGGCACAAACCTTTAAGGGATGAAAGATGTGTGCTAATTACCAAACTTAATAGAGAAAATGAAATTGCATAAACAATTGCAAACACAATTTAGGCAAGAGGGAAGGATTATAGGAATATGTTTGTAAAATGAGAATGGGAAGGGACGGCAACAAAGCTAGTAATGGTTGGTATTTATAGAAGTAGGGTAGGGTTGGGTTGGGTTGGGTTGGTTGTATATGTCGTGTAATTACACAAATACCCCTTTGTATTTGGTATATTACATATGACCATATAAGGTTTTTTCTTGTGGGAGTAACCATTTTTTTTTTTTAATGTAAAAGTTGTAGTATTGGTTTCTTAACTAGGCAGCAGATTAGGGGTGTATATGAATACGGTTTATCAGAAAATCGAACCAAATCCTGGTTATTCGGTTTGGTTTGGTTTCGGTTAATACTTGTTTAGGGTTTGGTTTCAGTTAATAAAATAGAAAAACCGAAATTTTCGGTTCGGTTACGGTGTACACTACAAATTTTATGTAATTGAACAGAAAACCAAACTGAATTAAGAGCTGAACAATTAATCGACTCGAGACCATATCAAACAAAAAACCGTAATTGAATCGTTTACATCTAACATGTATAATTAGTTTTAACCTAAATATTATATTTTTTATAAAAAAATACTTATAACCGAACTTTGTTATAACCGTTGCACCATAAATTTTTTTTTTTTTTTTGTTAAAGATCAAGCGCTTACCAGTTCTCCTAAAAGCTATAGCTGTTAAGGAAGGCTACTATATTTCTTATATCACTTTAACGCTCCCCCTCAAGTGTGGGCCTATAACAAGGCTAAGCCAACTAGGCGGCTCCAATAACAAAGAGGCCCAACATATGCATCACGTGCACAATATAAATAGGGGAAATAATAATGTTTATAGCGAGGTTCGAACACAAGACCTCTGGCTCTGATACCATGTTAAAGATCAAGCGCTTACCAATTCTCCTAAAAGCTATAGCTGTTAAGGAAGGCGCTACTATATTTCTTATATCACTTTAACACTCCCCCTCAAGTGTGGGCCTATAACAAGGCTAAGCCAACTAGGCAGTCGGAGCAAACTAGGCTCCAATAACAAAGAGGCCCAACATATGCATCACGTGCACAATATAAATGGGGGAAATAATAATGTTTATAGCCAGGTTCGAACTCGAGACCTCTGGCTCCGATACCATGTTAAAGATCAAGCGCTTACCAGTTCTTCTAAAAGCTATAGCTGTTAAGGAAGGCGCTACTATATTTCTTATATCACTTTAACATTTTTTTTTGTAGTAATAAAAGTGAGCAAATTCTATCGGAGAAGAACTAAGAGAAACGGGTAAAAACAGGACGATGTACAAGACTATAGTCACGGGTTGAGGATGGTACAAATATTAACCAAAGGATAAAGAGATGTGCTATGTTAAGTTACCTCGAGTAAAACATAAGATATTACCTATTAAATATTTCAATTTTATTTGAATATTGTGTGGTTGATATGTTGTTTTTTTTTCCTTTACTTAAAGCCTCTGTTATCCGAAACCAACCGGTACGATTAATCCGACCAATTTCAATTTGATATGTTACTTGGGTTTGTATTGAATATTGTTTCAAATAAAGTTGACGTAATGTATTGCCACCGGGAAAAAAAAAACAACTTATTCAAGATGAATACAACTGCTTTAACGCATTATTATTTCAAAGTAATTGAAGTTGTAAAATGGTACATAGAGTCACTTAACGGTTTTTACACACAAAAAAAAATTTAATGAATGTCATAAAAATTTGCAAAATACTACATTTGTCTCATTTTGTGGTCACAACAATAATACTCTTTGTATGATACATGAGATCAGGGGCGGTCGACCCCCTAAAAAAATATTTATAATTATAATCGGTAAGGATTTTTTTTATTAACACATGTATATGCGATATTGACTTATTGAATTTTGTGTATTGACACATTGTTATTATGTATTAACCCACCGTTTTTATGTTTTGACACATAATTAATTGTATAAAATTGAATATACAAACTTATGTTTAAGAGATTAAAAAAAATAATGGGTTTATTGTTAAAATTGACAATTTGAACATAGAAATGTGCAAAGAGGATAGTGAAATTTTTTTCTGATAAAAATGACATGTGATTATTCCACTGTGATTTACATTCTCTCGTAATCAACGATCAAAACTAATCTATCTTTTTATCTGATTGTCGAAAGATAGTAATTTTTTCATCACGTTTTTCTTTTTTTCATCCTCTTTATTTAGACATCTCATTTGATATTTTTCAACGTTATTTTCGAGGTCATTTTTGTAAAAAAATATATAAACAGTGGAATAGTAAAACATTGGATTTGAAATCAGTTTCACTTTAGCAAACAGTGGAGTTTGGGTTGTGAACAGTGGATTTGTCATTATCACCCAATTTATATTTCTACTGTCTTGATTCTTATTTTCCCCCTCTTTTTTGTCCTTTTAAACCTCTCCCCCAAAATTAATATATTTTTGACCCAATAGTGAAATTCCTGGAGCCGCCTCTACATATGATCAAGTGATTTGTGTTACATATTGCACGAATTTTAACAAGTACGCATATATAATAACATATAGTTTTTGCTTGCAACCATAATACTTACAATAAATAAATGCCAAATTAGGTAGGGTGTACATAGAAATTGGAAAACCGGACTAATTGACTGAACTAGATCAAACCGGACTGGAAATCGTACAACCTGTTCAGTTTCTGGTTTTAATGAGAAAACTGACATTTAACTGAACCAAACCGGAATATATCTTATATTTAACAAAATTTTATATATATATATATATATATATATATATATATATATATATATATATATATATATATATATATATATATATATATAGAGAGAGAGAGAGAGAATATGAGAGCTACAATCAGGTTTTAATTGTCCGGCTTTTTAATCTTTTTTTTTTTGAGATTTTGTTTTTAATCTTTATCTTTGAAAAAAATACAATTAATTATGTACGTTGGATCATTTTTCTAATACACCATAGTTGATATGTACAATAACACACTTAATCAATCATTTAACCTCCTAAACCGGTAAACAATTTACCGGGGAAAAAAAAACAAATTAACTATATGGCAATAATTTTTTTCCTTAGAAATACACCTCTGTCGAAGAAAAAAAAACACCTTTGTCGAAGAGTTCATGCTCCTGTCGAAAAAAAAAGAGTTCTTCAAGGTTGCTCTGTGAATTCTCCCGATCCTCCACTTCGGTCACCAATCAGCACTTATTGGGGCGCCTTATCATCACCATCATACAGCTTTAGGATTTCTTGCCTTTCATCAAAGCACGTTAGTTAGTTAGTTTTTTCTTTCTTTCTTTTTTTTCTGCAAAACGTTGGGTTTTTTTTTCTTGCCGAAACCCTAGGTATGTTGCCGGAATAGTTCACGTTTTAAAAAAAAAAAAGTGCCGCTAATTAATTTTGATCCCAGAATGTACCGATGATTATGCCGATAATAAATTTTGATCCCCGAAAATGTGCCGGAACCCATCATACATTTTTAAAAAAAAGATGTGCTAATAAAGTTGCTTCAAAAGTCGACTCTACGAAAATTGTTGAGTTAAAGCCCTAATACATGATGTAATGATTGTATGTAGTGAATGATCTCTGTGAATCCAAATTTTTTTCACCTCTTTAAGCTTCTTTTTGTGACTTTATGTAGTTTAAACCAGTGAAGTAAGGAATGCGTGTTGTGTTTTTTAAGTGCTCCTTTTTTTTATAAAATTATTATACAGTATCTCGTGATATGATGGAATACAAAGTGATGGAGGTAGACGAATCTGAAACATCTAAAATATCAGAATTAGACGGTTTTTGTGTTGATGATGTGGATGTTGATAAAGTCCTCGAGATGCAATTCAATTCAATTGAAGACGATGAACTATTTTATAACCTATACGCTAGGTGTGATAAGTTTTCTATAAGAAAGGAAGATGTTTTCCGTGACACAGATGGCACTATAAAAATGAGAAAGTTTGTTTGCCATGGCTTTGATACCAATTCGTTGTGCGGAATCACCCGAAACGAAAGTAAAGCACATCTAAATATACATGGAAGAACAAGAATTTTGAAAGGAAAAAAAAGAGAGTACAAGAAGAAGAGGGCGAGGAAAGTATACGAAGTGTGGAAATTGGAAGAAAAAAAAGCTATGGTGAAGAAACTAGGACGAAAAAATAATTGTGACGGAAAAATAAAATTCTAACAGGATTGCTGTGAAAATTTGAATTTGTTTTTGTTTTTTCTTTTTTTCTAATGGGTGACATGTTACATGTTTGACATGTTAAAGTATTTTTTATGGTACACAATAAGCTATGGTGCGTCAAATTAATCCAACGGTTGCTATTATTTTAATATTGATCTATCGGTAAACTGAATCGTCCAGTTCTTTAGTACTGACTAAACTATAGTATTTCCTAATATCTATATAAATTCTCCTTTATTCCTCTTATAAAACAACCCAACCTATAACCCATACCTTTTTTTTATTTCCTGTTGCATAAGTATTTCAATTAAAAACGAAATAATAAACAACCTTTCTTTGTGAAATTTGGTTTGTTGCTTTGTTGTTTTATGATTTTAAAAACCTTCTGGGTTTTTTTTGAATCTTTTTTCCCTCACCAATACGAAAGAAACATACATTTTTGTCTCCACTAGGTTAATGCCATATTGGCAACAAAAAAATTTAGATAAAAAACACAGTTTAAAACCGTAACTGGACCAAAGTGGGTTGGACTGTTGGGTCGGATCCAGTGTTGATTCCAATCCATTTGATTTTGAAATTTCAAAAACCGTTAGAACATTTCGGTTCGAAAAATTATGAAAAGCTACCCTAAAAAAAAATATGAAAAGCCGACCGGACTTGACCAGTGGCGGAGGCAGGATTTTGGATCAGGGGGGCGCAACTCTCTATCAAAGGGCATAGAATAATCGTTTAATGAAACATTCTTCGCGATAAAAACTATAGTACTCGCCGGCTTAAATTTTATAGAAGTAGAAAATTCCCTATATATTATTTCTATACCCTCATAGAAATTTTTTAGAATCCCACACCCTCTCCCTGCATGTATATTTTCCAGTGTTGATAAACTTATGTGATTACTTGGAATGTTAAATAAAAAGTGTGTCTGAAATCGTATGTGTTAAATCATTCATTTAACTTAGAGAAATCACATCAATATTTTATATAATATTTTTATTTTACAAACTCAAAAAAATCATATTTCTTCATTCTAAAGAATTTACTATACAGAAAAGAAAAAAAAAATCGAAAATATATATAATGATGAATGGTAAAATAAGTATAATAAAGTTTGAAGTTTCAAATTATGAATGATGAAATAAAGTAGCAAATTATAAAATTGAAGATACAATGGTAAAAATAAATCATGCAATAGTTCAAAATGTTGGGACAGATTGCCCACACTCTTAAATGTATAAATAAATAAAGTTATGCCTTTATTAACACCAATTGATTTAGTACAACGGTAAGCGCTTGATCTTTAACATAGTATCAGAGCCAGCGGTCATGTGAAAAAAAATTGTGCAAGTGTTAGGAGAGATTACCCACACTTGGGGCGGGGGGTGTTGGGACAGATTGCTCATACTCTTAAATGTATAAAGAAATAAAATTGCGTCTTTACTAACAACAATTGGTTTAGTACAACGGTAAGCGCTTTAATATATATAATTGAAGAAAGAAATGGTAAAAGAAGCAAAATTCTAAATTAAAAAAAATTTATTGCAGCAGTGGGGAATCAAACCCCGGCCTCCTCATTTAAAAGTATAAGCCTAACCACTCCGCCAGCCACTTACAATTTTATTTAGAAGCGACTGAAGAATATATATAGTAAACCTAAGCTAATATCAAAATATATAAATGTATACTAGTAAATTCTCAAAAACCAAGGAGGGGGCACGCACCCCTCCTCATGCCTCAATAGCTCCGCCCCTGGACTTGACTATATATGTACACCCACCCCTAAAAATAGGATATCAATTATTTATTTTGTACAGTAGTACCAACTCATCATGCAGTGCCCAGAAAAAAAATAAAGGGCATCAATTTTCTTATATAGAAAAAGAATAAATTATTGAATTCATCTTTTTAGATGCCTCAACCTCTAAAAGAAAAATTACAAACTCATAGTACAAAAGAATCAAAACATTTACAGCTCATATCTCATGCGCATTCGGTAAGTTGGATGTATGAATGAATGAGTTGGAACTTTCTGATGTAGAAATGAATGAGTGAGTTGGAAACTTAAAGATTTCTCTCTTTTTTTTTTTTCTTTTGTATAATTACAAGTTTATGACCAGATTGTAACGCCCCCAGACCCCGGGCCTGATAGTGCTAAATGAGTCATAAATGTCCGGTCAACTGCTTAGACCGCTGTCCTCGTTTGGTCTAAAAGGGCTAACCCGAGTTGACAATACTTTTATGTCTCACATTTATATGGGGGTGAGCATTCTTTTATTTTACCGATGTGAGACTTTACATTCTCCCCTATAAGGGACTGGCGTCCTCGCCAGGACGGCCGAGACTGTTCGGATCGTCCCTACCAGAGGTAACTAGAGGCCATCCTTACACCGTCTTCTTATACGGTGCAGCGCATAGTTCCGTCTGATAGTCGACTCTGAATACCATTCTGTAATGCCCCCAGATCCCGGGCCTGGTAGCGCTAAATGAGTCATAAATGTCCGGTCAACTGCTTAGACCGCCGTCCTCGCTTGGTCTAAAAGGGCTAACCCGAGTTGACAAGACATTTATGTCTCACACTTATATGGGGGTGAGCATTCTCTTATTTTACCGATGTGGGACTTTACAATCACTGTGTTTCTGATTAAGATCTCTATTAATCTCGTAGAAGAAAAGAAGTGGAGACCCTTAATATTCAGGTTCAATATTTTTTAACAAATGAATGAGTAAAAGACAATGGCATAGGAATGGATGAGATTCCCTAACAAAACAACAAATATCGTACATAGTACTCGCTTGTTTTTCTACTTATAAAATGGTGATAATGATAAATATATATATATATATATATATATATATATATATATATATATATATATATATATATATATATATATATATATATATATATATTAATGATACATCCATTGTACATATGCATAACATCTTTTTTTTTATTAAGCAACAATTTTATTAATAATTAAAAAAAGATTGTTTTAAACTCACAAGTCGAGTTTCATAGCTCAAACTACAAAATCTTGTAGGTAAACGTTTATTTATTTTTTTTCGTTTTTCTATCATCATATGCATTTTTCCAACTTCAAAAGTTTCTTTTTTTAGATCGAAGCGCATTTTTCTTATCCTTGATTTTTGTAGGTGATGCATTCAAAAACTTTAAGAGTTCTCTATCCTTATCTATTGAAAAACCCACATGCTCAGTGATAGCGTCCTTTTGAGTTGGTGAGGAAGTTGTTTGAGTTTTAATTTCTTGTTGTGTAGTCCCTTGATTTGTGTTTAATATTGTCTCATGTTTTTCCTCATCGATGATCGTAGCAGCTTTGAAGCAATTGGTACCTTCTGATGTCAAATTGATAAACTTGAATAGCTCTTTCTCGTTATCTGTTCCTTAAAATCATTAAAGTGATGGCTTTGAGGTTCTACCAAAGTAGTTACATTGGCTTCTGGTAATAAAATAATGCTCTGAGAACCAGTTGTTTCCATAGTTTTAGCAATCGTTGCTTGCACCACACTTTGATTTCCTTTATCCATTGGCTTCAAAGAAATTGGTTGAACATTATCTTTTGGCTCAACGTCATCATTATTCTTTTTCCCGTGATCAGTTTCGACATTTTTGGCTACATAGACTTGCAAATTTTTTTCTGAATCCTTTCGGATGCTCTTGTTTGCACTTAACTCAGGATGTTTAACAGTACAGTTTTCCTCATTATGGCCCATATGCCAACAGTGTTTGCAGTAGGCCGGACGTGTGCCCTCCGGTAATATTGCTTGCCAAAATCCATCACCGTTCTCTTTCAGAATCCATATGCGTGAAGGGATATTATTTAGAATATCAACCTCAACTTGAACCCTTGCAAGAGATGGTCTACGCAATTCTGCAGTAGTTGCATCTATGCGTTGAGGGGTACCAATTCAACTCATCAACGAAAAAATAAATGTCTTGTTCATCAAGTCAATTGAGAGTTTGGGAAGGGAAATCCAAACGGGAATTATGGGAGAGACTTAAAACGTGTCTTATTTTGTTGTCCTAAAGTTAAATTAGTGTGGGAAAGGTATAGGCAATGTCTTATTTCTTTGTCTTACTTCCAGTCCTAAAACAAAAATTGTGTGAGAAAGTTTCAGAAGGAGTCCATATGTGATACATTGGAGCTTAGGGATTTATTGCGAGATGTTTCATATTTGTTGAAGTGTTTAAGATGTTAATTATCTACCTCCCTAACAGCTTAAAGTTTTGGAAGAGATAATAATTCAACATGGTATCAGAGCGGGAGGTCATGAGATCAATCCTGACTGTCAACATTATTTTCCCATTTATATTGTGTAAGTGTTTGAGGGAGCATGTTGAAGTGTTTAAGATTTTAATTATCTATGAGGGGGCATTTGAGGAGCGCCGTACGTGTTGAAGATAATTAACAGGGGCGTTTGAGGGGCGTGTTTAAGCGTTTAAGATGTTAATTATGTACGAGGGGGTGTGTTGAAATGTTTAAGATGTTAATTATGTACCTTCACATTAACTTAAATTTTTAGGAGTGATGATAATTCAACAACATTCCATATTATTTCAAAAATCCATTGATGAACAAGCCCGTTTTGAATGCCGTAGTGCTCGTTCTAGTAGTTATTTTGGGATTTATATATTTTGTTACGGTATGGACATTGTACAATTGAATTATTCATGTGATACATATTTGCAGCAGTCGATTTCTAAGTACTATTATGTTTACTTATGCACTCTAGGAGTTGTGCTGCCGTACGTGCCACCGTGTACCGCCGTAGCGGTGCAGTTTATTGGATCCGGATATACAACGTCAGATGAGATGACGTTTTGATCATAAAATTAACCTAGTTCTTTGTCAGTGTGGCTGTCGTTAACACTGTCTTCAGACGTCGATGTGCCTGACGTTCTAAGAAACGTCGTTTTATGGGATGTTTCATTCTAATAGGATCGCCAATGAAACTGACGTTATTGTGCTAATGTAACGTCAAATATGCTGACGTTATAGGCTGAATTTCATTATAATGGCATAATTAATATACACATAACAACTTTGAATTTGTGTGTTTCTTGACTTTGTAAACAAATGTCCACCTATGAGTTAGTGTACTCCCAACTATGAATTAGTGTATTTCTTCACATTGTAAATAATTTTCCAACTATGAATTTTGGCTATGTAAGTGTGTTAAAATAAAAAGTATACTTAATCTAGTTACATTTTTACTCATAATAGGGGCCTTAAAATCTAATTTTGGCAATGTAAGCGTGTTAGTTAAACGCATACTTAGATCTATTTTGCCCATTATGTTAAAGTTGTCCCACATTGGGCACTTGCTATTGTATCACCCACCATATTAAAGATGGACTTCTCTCACCTCATAACCTAGGATTTGGGATGAGGCCCCTCCTTTGTGGAAAACATTGGCCCAAACCCATATAAGATGAGGGGCATCATCCCCTAAAACCTAGGTTATGAGGTGAGGGGAGTCCATCTCTTAATATGGTGGGTGAAACAACCACAAGTTCCCAATGTATGACACTTTAACACGCCCCTCAAGTGTGGGCCTAGGCACTCTCAAGGCCAACAAAGAGGCCCAACACTTGAACAATAAAGGGGTGGCTCCGATACCATGTGGAAAACATTGGCCCAAACCCATATAAGAGGAGGGGTCTCATCCCCAAAACCTAGGTTTTGGGGATGAGGCCCCTCCTCTTATATGGGTTTGGGCCTAGATTCCTACATAGTATCGGAGTCACCCTTTATTATGCAAGTGTTGGGCCTTTTTGTTGGCCTTATGTGCCCGGCCCACACTTGAGGGGCGTGTTAAAGTGTCCCACATTGGGAACTTGTGGTTGTTTCACCCACCATATTAAGAGATGGACTTCTCTCACCTCATAACCTAGGTTTTGGGGATGAGGTATCTCCTCTTATATGGGTTTGGGCCCAGATTTCCATATGGTATTAGAGCCACCTCTTTATTGTGCAAGTGTTGGCCTCTTTGTTGGCCTTGAGAGTGTTCAGGCGCACACTTGAGGGGGCGTGTTAAAGTATCCCACATTGGGAACTTATTATTATGTAACTCACCATATTAAGAGACAGACTTCCTCACCTCACAACCTAAATTTTGGGGATGAGGTCCTTCCTCTTATATGGGTATGGGCCCATATTTCCACACAGTATGTGTGTTGTTTGGACCCGATAATGTAAATCCGTGGGATCTCTTTGCTTCAACACTCGTTTACAAAACCTTGTGATCTCTTTGCTTTTTGTAGATTGGCTTACCTAAATGAGTTCCATTAAGAAATGACCCAAGGGTATCTATTTGTTAATATCTAATGTCCCCCTCACATTCAACAATTAAAAGAACTCACAGTAGAAGAATTTCAGGTATTAAAACAAACAACACTTGTTGATCGTACAAGAAGTTCGGTATGTACAAGGTTGGCTATTTGGCTCTAGTTGGGTCAAAGAAATGCCAGGACCGTCATCCCTTAATCTACCAAGATTGACCTCTCTATTCCGCCTCGAAGTTAATGGTATAAGTTCTAGGTAACAGAATAGACTATGACAACTATAAGCATCACTAATTACCATAACTCATGATATTGAAGCTATTAAGTGCGTGTGTAGTACATTTTTATAACAAGATCACGACTTAACTCGCATGTATTTACTCAATTGTAAACCACTTAACCTAAGGATATCATGATTCAACATATAACACAACATCAATCCATGAATTTTTTTAAAATATGGCCCCAATTCACACGATATAGCAAAAACTAAGCCTACAAATCATTCAAGTACATGAAAACATGGCATAAAAATTTATCAACAAAAATAGTGAAGCTAAGTCTCCTACCCCCCACTTAAACGAAGCACTGTCCTCAGTGTGTGAGTGAGAAAGGAAAAAAAAACTTAGTTGAACTATCGGCAAAGCTCATCCAATGCAATGCAACAACCGCAAATGTATCTCCCAGGGTGCCTGTGCTACAAAGTAAACACAAAGAATTCTCTACAACGAAAGGCCGAAACCTTATGTGTAGGTAACACAAACATGGAGATGTATATATAAAGAAAATATCGGCTATAGCATGCATGTCAAAAACAAGATCGGGTGTAAAATATCCTCTCAGGGTCCCAATAAGATCTAAACAAATAAAGCAAAAAGGTGGGTTGCCTCCCACAAGCGCCTGTGTTTTACGTCGTTGGCTCGACCGGGTGACGCTTAACAAACTCAAATCATTTAAGACTCAAAACATCACTTTAACCATTTATTTCAAACAAGTAACACCAAAACCATCAACCAAAATCTAAACTCAAGAAGACCAATAGCTTAAGAAAAGTGAACAATGCGAGAACCCTAGACATTGAATTTACTAAAAACTTACCTCTTTTGGTCCTCGATGCTACCTCTTCCCAGCCGGAGAATCTTCTTTTTTCAGCCCATCGATCCATCCTCTTAAAGTCACCACTCTATATTAGTTTCCCTTTGTTAGCAATTCCATAAACTTCATCCACCGGGGAATATACAAACTGGGTCGCATAAAACTCATCCACACAGGGTGGAAGAGGGTAATAATCCGGGACCAACATATGAATAATCTCCACTTCTCTCGGTAGCTCTACCATGGGTGATTTATAAATCTCATGAGGTTTCACCCCACACTCCATACAGGCATCTTCATAAATTGCAATGGGCGATCCCGGATTCTCTTCTAACTCCAACTTTATCTCATCAAAGAGTGTGCTCAAATCTATTATGCACCCCTCCAAGTCATCATTTCGTATTGCATCGGGAGGCGGTGTAATAGGCAAAGTTTGCACCTCTTCTATCCTCAAATCTTATAGCTCCTCTGGATCCGACTGCTCATCATAGCAAACCGAATCCTTAACCTTACTCTCCACCTGAACTTCTTCTCTAATGGCCTCCTCATTATCCCTAATTACCTCAGTTGCACAAGCCTCTGTTTCATGCTCTAACTTCCGGGCTTTCTTGAATGAGGTGAGATCTTGGTACACTTCCATAAGCCTGGCCTTCCTACGTGCCCCTTCTGCTCTAGTCGTAGAAGTTGTATACTCACCGCATGCACTCCTTCGGTTAAGCGTCCAAATCCGATCCATAGATTCCATGATCTCCCTCTGCAACTCATCCATCCGCTTCTCCAGTCAGAACTTTGATGTATCCGCACTTTCTCGACTTTCGCTACAGAAACCCTCACTGACAGCTCCTCTATTATCTCAACTTCCCATTCTTATTCAGCAGAAGTGAAATCAATCTCGTGTTCCTCTTGCGGTTGAGATACAGAATGGTCATACTGACTCTAGTGTACTTGAGGAGGAGTGTAGGTCTCTTTCCAAGCTGGGCTCTCATTCACTTGTTGTATAGGTAGTTGCAGGGATTTTTGGGCAAAAGGGTTTCAGAACCCCTGATCCCTAAGCATCTGCAGCACTCGGTTCACAGTCGCTTGGTCGAACTCTGGCTTAAAGTTCTCGTTATTCTGCTGAATCGGTTGACATTGTTGGACTGGTTGAAACTCACCAATCCCATTCCTCTGATTCCAATTATGTCTGTTCCCACCAAACTGTCCATTACTATTCCCATTCGAATAACCGTAGTTCTGATTCGGGTCTGCACTAGGGCACTGATAAGCCCAAGAACTCTGGTTACTCTGCTGCTGATATTTAGGTTGAGGCTCATACCATTGTTGCATGTACTGGTTCATAGTCATCTCTGGTTGGGGACATTGGCGTTCAGGTGGGTAGTGTGGATTTGAGAATCCCTCCATTTCAGTACACACTACAAAATCTCAGAAAACAACACAACACAATCAAGGTATCGCGTCACCACCACCACAGCAATAGGTGGTGTGACGCTTCAACATGAGAACTCTTTCAAAAAAAGAAAAATAAACAAATAAATAAAAAAATAAAAAAACGACCTAAGCCCAAGCTTTCGGTCAACTTACAAGATATTCACCATGTACTCCTCGGCAACGGCGCAAAAATTCTTGATAGCAAAATACTTAACCGCTAACTTTAACCGATAGAGTATCGGGTTAGGGCAGTATAGTGGTTACAAGGTCGAATCCACAGGGAGTAACTGTGAAGTACCAAAGTCGACGTAGAACTTGGTTCAGGTCAATAGATAGTGGAAATATTAACAACTAATGCAGAAATAACGATTACACTACTGGTTTTACTTATATGATTAAAAAGCATAGCCGAACTACGATCCAGCGGGTTACTTTTACCCCACAGGAAAGACTTGACAAGGAGCGTGTCTTAACCAACCTACCTATCCAATTCAGTTTATATGACATCCACGGGCGCCAACTCCTAATTCTGGTGTTAAGGTCTGAACAACTCTCGCTTAACACCCTATGCCATGCTAATTAACTCTCCCTTTAGAAATCCAACTAACCTAACATGGTTTACCAAAATCTAAAGCCGCTCGGAAAACCGATGAAAACCTCACATAGGGCACAGTCCTTGTTGGAATAGTGTCCTAAACCCAATCGGGTTGGACCGGATCCGACCGGGTCGGATCATTTCTACTATTTCTTTATGTTTATACATATATAAAATGGCTTTTCTGTTGTCATATATATGTTCTTTTAAAGAACCAATTATGAATTGTTATATGATAACGTCCTTAGTATTAAGCTGTGATAGAGAAACCATGATAGGCGATTATGGTTGATGAGATCTCTAATCACTTTAATAAGTTTGATACTTAAATGTCTCTAGGCTGATGTACTATTAAACAGGGCATTGATAGTATAAGCAGACTAGCACGTATTAGATGTCTTCTGTCTTTAGGGCGGGGATAGATCTCGTCTATCGAAGTGTAGAGACACTTGGACTGTACGTGGACGTGTATTAGAGAATGCGTACGTTAGACTGACCCACTTACACGGATAAGTGTCACACTATGTGGCGGTTGTGTAATTATCCTTAAGACCGGAGTCTTCATGGCATCACGGTGTGGATTGTCATGCTTTGACACTATTGAGGTTTCCCCAGCCACGGGCGATCATGCGGTAGTGATTGGGTATGATACTGAAGCATGCGGAGTATACATGATTGGTCGTCCGGGAATCGCGTATCCTATGATTGGGATGGAATATCCAAAATGGCCTTCTTATAAGGAATGTCTTACTCTCGTGAATCTTTGCAAAGTGGGAGTAAATGTGTTACTTCGAGAGAGCGTGATATCCAGATTATAAGATACGGTCGTTGATGTTTTGACACTCGACTAACGACCGTATGGATATTATTACAGTGATAGGATTGTAAGTTACACGTAACTGTTTCACATGAAAGGTAGTAGTCATTGCATTTGACTCTTCCGATGATTGGGGGTCACGGTGTGTTGCTAGACGCTATCCCGTGATCGTTAGGCATGAAGGGCATTTTAGTAATTTGCACTTTGTGTCTACGGCCAACATATTCGGAAGCCTATCGGGTCACACACATAAGAACATCTAGCCGGATTAAAATGTGGTTATAGATGATAACCAAATAAGGAAAGTTTATCTCGTACTATAAGGGTTATAGTGGTAAATTAATATGGTGGTATTTATTTATTATGAATAAATTAAATACAAGATATTAATTGAGTTGATTAATTAAATACACTTATATTGATAAGTGGCGCCACATATGTGTATAAGTGATACACTTGGATTGTGCAATTTAATTAATGGTATTACCTATTATTAATATTAGATATTAATAAAATAAAATTATATATATATATACATCATGCATACACACGTGTGTGAGTGTACACATTAAATGCAAATTAGTGATTTGCTTATGTGCGCACCAATGTATAATAATATTAATAGATTTATATGTGTTATATATATGTGATATATATACACATGTGTAAATTGATTTATGGTAATATAATAAAGATAAATATTCAATATAAGATATTGACTATATCTTGGGAATATTCAATATATGATATTGACAAAATCCTAGATTTACTTAATATGAGATATTGTAATAAATGAGATAAATCAATCAATTATATTTTCCTTATTTTATTGGGAAAAGGTTTTCTTCTCCTCCACACTCTATTGGGGCGCCACTTCTACTATAAATAGGAGGTGGGTGTCAAGCTCTTTTGTACATCATAATTCCAAGAACTAATAGTTCTTGTGTAAAATAGAGAGCATCCTTTAGAGAGTTGGAGAGAGGGAAAAAGGCCGGTCTAGCAACCGGAGTTTTCCAATAGCAATCCATGATGGGATTCCGGCGGGCTGTTCGTGTGGACTAGCGGTAGAGGCCGAACACTTGGGCGGCTCCATGCAGAACTACTCTCCTTAGACGGTCAAAGCGTCGATCTTTTAGATCAACCAAGGTAACCACCGTCTACTACTAGTTTGTTTATTGCTTAAACGAAGTCGATCCTGGTTAAAAGGAAATAAAATTTTAAATTCCGCTGCGTTCCCGCGTAGATTTCCTAACAGTGGTATCGGAGCGAGCTTCGAGCTTAAGCAATAAGCATGTTAAATTGCGTAGTTAATTTTATCGTTTAAATCACGTAATTAAAAGATGAAAGATTTTTGATTTGCAAAATTGATACATGAAAAGAAAAAAAAAAGGAGGAGATCGGGTGGTGCTCGGCCGATTGGCGGCGGCACCACCACCGGCGGCGGCTGGGCGGCGGCGGCGGCAGCAGGGCAACCTGCTGCCGGCAATCGGTTGACCGGTCAATGCTGGCGGATCTCCAAATTTTTGTTTTGTGTATTTTGTGATTCAATATGGTTCATAGTTGTGATTAAAATCTCCTTTGTTTAGTTGTGTCATGTGGCTAACCAATGGTTCAAATAGTTTGGCCATTGGGATGCCACATGGCATTAAAATAATAATGGCCTTTCCAAACTTTGTTTTGGAATAGGCCTAAGCTCTTTCCAAATATTTGATTTGGGAAAGGGGCCTAGGCCTAGGCCACTTCCAAAATTTTGATTTTGGAAAGTGGCCAGGCCTAAACCAAAATTATTTGGCCTTTCCAAATATTTGATTTGGAATAGGCCTAGGCCCTTTTCAAATATTTGATTTGTAAAAAGCCTAGGCCTAGGCCACTTCCAAAATTTTGATTTTGGAAACTGGCCAGGCCTAAGCCAAATTTGGTTTAGGAAACCAAAGGCATCCCTTTTGATTACGAATCAAAAGGAAAGAAACAAAAGAGAAATAATTTTAATTTTGATTTATTTTTGAATAGTTCTAATTAATTAAAATTAAAATTAAAATCGGTTTAAAATTAATCGTTAATTTTATTTCGATTAAAATCATTTAATTAATTAAATGTTAATTAGTTAATTGATTGGATAAAATTATTTAATAGATTAAATGTTAATTGATTAATTAAGACGCAAGTAGTTAAATTTTAATTTTATCTTTTCATAAGATTTTATTGTATGGATTAGATATAGTAGATATAATATGATTATATGGACCCCGATTGATCATGGACTCGACCAATAGGATAGATGTGAATGATTTAATTTTTCTGTTGGTTTAAAAATTGTCCTAGGCCGTTATGAAGAACGTGACCTAGTTTATTTTCTGCATTTATCCCATTCCCGTTGACTCCCCCCGTGTGCGGCGGGTGTATTTATTTTATTAGATAGAATTAATTGTAACAAGAATGAAGCAGAAGATGGAGACCAAAGAAAGACGAAAATAAAGATCCCATTGGAGAATGGAGCATTAAAGATCCTATTGGTGGTTGCAGCTACCCTTAGATTGTGACCCGCGGTTTCGTCAGTTTGTATTCGAAACCGCACCTAGGAAAAGTCCATGATCATACCGGTTATTTTACGCATTTATTTATTTTGTGCTTGTATTTATTTTATATGATACGATAGATGCATGACTAGGCACGATCTAGATAAATGTGTAGGATGTATGTTTATAGAGATAGACATATTTATGATGAGACCATGATTAAAAATTTAATTAAGTGAATTAATTTACAAAAAATACTTCCACAACAAAAATCAAGTCGAAATATTGTCTCCCAATATTATAACGACGGTGAAGAGCCTGTGTTCGGATCCAACTGATCGACCACCGCCGGAGTTGACCTACCACGGGTATATCGTCGTTATTGAGATATGATCGTATGAGATCTCGTGAATATTGGGTTATGACTTGACTAGAGTCTTTCGGTGATTGACCACCGTCAGGGCCGTCTGACTTTAGAGACAAGGGGTTGACTAACACATAGTGATGTGTATCGCCAAAGAGTTGACTAGTCAACCACTGAGAATCACATAGAGATGTGAATGGTAAAGAGTTACCTACCTATCGAAATTATCTTGGTTGATCGACCACCGCCGGGAATCAAGGTAACTAGATTGGATCTCAGCCACTAAAGAATTTTGAAAAATTCTTGAAAGTCAATTGGAAGTAGTTGACTAGTGGGAGCAAAATCATAAACCAAAAGACCATTTTTGATTTTGCGTGTATAAACAACAACACTCTTTTATTTTCATTTTTTTTATGTTGTAGTTTTAGCAGACTTTATATTTATGTTTATTTCTCGATTAGTAAAACCAAATTATGACTGTTACCTTTTGAGAAACGTTCTCAAATATGGTTAAGTAATTTTAATCCTTTTAAAATGAGCAATGACACGAGAGATCCCGTTGTAGTAGTTAGAGACAAGGAGGCTACATATTTGATGGAGTACTCCAAAGCTTTAATTATTAATTGCAGCGGAAGCTCATGATATGATTAAATCATTTGAAATAAGTTTCAACGAATTAGTCATATATTGGATACGATCCAAGATGATCATTCGGTCATACGATGACAATTAATTCAAACGTTGGATAAGAATGACCACGTCTAATTTTGGAAAGGTTGTTTTCAAAATTGTAAGATTTAAGTATCGACTTAATTCTATCATTGCTTAAAGGTTAATTAAATAGTCAATGTTTTGAATACGATTCAAAAGGATAAATAAACTATTTAATAAACTTTAGATTTTCTTTATGAAAGGAAATCAAAGACATAGCTCTTGTAATCTTTCTTAAGTCTTATGAAGACTACACTAAGAAACATTTTCAAGTGCTTAAAAGGGTTGAAAAGGAAATTTAGGGCATGTGCTTAAATAGAGAACTTATTGAAGTTTCTATTATAGGCGAGTGAGTTGAGATAAATCTATCTAAGTTCAAGTCAACTCTTAGATATATGATATCTTGCGAGTGTGATTAAATTAGAAAGATTAAATACAAATATGGAAGGTGAAGCAAACGTTGTAACGCTTACCATATTCGGATCTAGTAAACTGATAAGGGAACTAAATAAATGTTATTATGTTCCGGTTCTTATGAAGAACATACTTTTAGTTATTTGTTAGGATTTAGTATACATATTCAATTGTAAAGAATAAATGTTATTCCGATAAAGTTGAAAGGTCACTGAATCTAACATACTAGATTTATGTCACTGTATAGTTGATATATGTGATGAGATCTCAACTAAATATTTGTATGGCTGTTATCCTTAATATTTGTGGTTGTTCTAGACATAGTCTCTCTGGGAGGGAAGCGTGTAATTAAACGTCATTCTGATGATGTTGAACCATATGATTATGAATCATGTGGGTAATACGTATCTTATCTAAAGATGACTAAAATACCCTTTTATGAAAAGGTTATAAAAACTAGAAAAATTGTCTAAAGCCTAAACATACCGATGTTTGTTGGCTTATAACAATTAATGCCACAAATAATTGTTTGTTAATCTCTATGACTATTTTTTAGAAATAGTCAAGTGTACTCAGTGAAGTGCATAATTTGGAAATCCCGAAAAGTTCGAGCCAGTACGAATATGAGATTGACGAGCTACTTAGGAATTAATCTTCAATTGGATTGAAGTAATTAATACCTGAAGGGTGTTTCAGAAGCCGTCTGAAAAGGAATAAGATTCTCCTTGAAGGATACCATCTTTGGGATACGCAATTAGATTGTGTTCCCAAAATGGAAACAACACTTTATATGATAAAGGTGTGATGCAAGCCATGCGAAGTATCCCTTACCCGTTTCGGGATAGTGCCCTTATACTTAACCGAGTTCCAAAGAATAAATGTTGAATAAATTCCATATTAGATATGGAAGATGATAAATGTCGAATCTATCTTAACCGATGATTTGAAGTTGTCATAGGCAAAATCAGAAAGGCTTGGAGCCTAGTACGACATATGCAACTTTGTGGAATGTCTTAGCTAGTACGCTGGATATTATTTACTTGTCCACGGAGCAAAATGTTTGTCTCCAAACATGCTGTCTTCTAAAGGAAGTGTTTCTTCCAAAAGAAACAGTGGGAGTGAATCAGATCTCAAAAGAGTTTGAGAACCACAAAGATATATTCAACCAATGGGACATGAGCTGACGCCACATAACGATGAGGTGTAGAACACTGCTCAGTGCACATAAAAGTTCTGTAAGTCTGTGGATGACCTTAAGCCTGAAAAGGCTGCTGGTATGTTCATCTTGAAGAATGAATATCTCACGACTTATGAAAGAATGTTTGAAAGGCAAGATTGAGAGATATGGCTATGAGCCATAATATCTGAAACCCTAGTACGACATATGCAACTTTGTGGAATGTCTTAGCTAGTACGCTGGATATTATTTACTTGTCCGCGGAGCAAAATGTTTGTCTCCAAACATGCTGTCTTCTAAAGGAAGTGTTTCTTCCAAAAGAAACAGTGGGAGTGAATCAGATCTCAAAAGAGTTTGAGAACCACAAAGATATATTCAACCAATGGGACATGAGCAGACGCCACATAACGATGAGGTGTAGAACAATGCTCAGTGCACATAAAAGTTCTGTAAGTCTGTGGATGACCTTAAGCCTGAAAAGGCTGCTGGTATGTTCATCTTGAAGAATGAATATCTCACGACTTATGAAAGAATGTTTGAAAGGTAAGATTGAGAGATATGGCTATGAGCCATAATATCTGAATTAGATTCCATCAGTGACAACCAGGTTGTGAACCTAGTCTGTCTTACCCAACGGGAGTGTCCCTGAAAGGCTGACATGGATAGTAATATGATTACCATCAGGCTATAGTGACGGCTGAGGGGTACGGGGTGTAAACCTTGTAATTACCTTTATGCTGCCGGCTGAGCCCGGTTCTATTCAGATGATGCTTGTTATAACTTCGTATCATGGCTATATGATAGTGTTGAAGACGTTGGGCAGAAAGCTCGATGTTCATAGACGATAACATGATATGTGAGCCCACGAGATCCATTTATGGACTCAAACAAGTTTCTCTAGACAATTTCTTTGTTTGATAATCAAAGGCGTTTGATTTAGTCAAAAGAACGATATGCCAATGTGCAAGAAGGATAGTGGGAGTGTGTTATGATTTTTGAGTAAGGTATTGGATATCTCTCTCATGAATCATCTCCCCATGTCACAGTCAATTAATGTTTGGTAATTCAAGATCTTTACGAAAGCACTTGGATTTGCAGTTCTTATTTTAGAAATGAGAATCTATAGTGATAGATTTAACTGCTGTTAGATTATATAGTTTACCTATATAGATGTGATGCTAAAAGGAGTTTAGCATAGATCGCGACGGGGACACTGCTAGCCGGTGTTCACAAAATCTATCTATGTTAGGACGTTCGTCCTAAAGATAAGGTGAAATATGATGCTTATGGAAGGTTTCCTTCGCTACTGCGATAGGAACCATCTTATAGTGATGCCGGATGTTCATAATTCATGAATAGTCATGAGCAAGTATGAAAGTAAATCTGGTAGATGTCGAGAATATCCTTAAACAAGTTAAGGAAAGTTTCATAGTTTATCGAAACATGGATTTAGATAAATATAAATATACAGATGTATATCCTGAGTCTTATGAAGGCGAGTGGGAGCTACAGTCTGGGTTTGCAGTCACTTTGATTAAGTGATACAATGAGTTGGAAATGTTCTAGCCCATGGGTCACTGTAAATTCTACAACTTAGCCAAAACACAGTAGTGCCTTAAAGGCACAGCGGGAGCAGTACATGGATCTAGAAGGTTCATTCCTGAACCTTGTGCGGTTCTTCCACCTTTTCTATATAGTTGATATAGTAAGTGGATTCATTGCTTGAAGCAAGGACCGAGGTCTCGTCAGAGATTCGTGTGTGTGTTGAGGCGGTTCCTTTGACTTGGTCATTTGGAACGTGATATGAAGATTGTCTGAGTCCCCATGGATAGCGATCCGTTCATGGCTAGGGCTAGTTGCGAGTATTGCATGAGATTCTTGTGTTTCAACTTGGTCTTGTGTGTGCTAGTGATTGGTTTTAGGCCAAGTGGGAGATTGTTGGAATAGTGTCCTAAACCCAATCGGGTTGGACCGGATCCGACCGGATCGGATCATTTCTACTATTTCTTTATGTTTATACATATATAAAATGGCTTTTATTTTGTCATATATATGTTCTTTTAAAGAACCAATTATGAATTGTTATATGATAACGTCCTTAGTATTAAACCGTGATAGAGAAACCATGATAGGCGATTATGGTTGATGAGATCTCTAATCACTTTAATAAGTTTGATACTTAAATGTCTCTATGCTGATGTACTATTAAACAGGGCATTGATAGTATAAACAGACTAGCACGTATTAGATGTCTTCTATCTTTAAGGGCGGGGATAGATCTCGTCTATCGAAGTGTAGAGACACTTGGACTGTACGTGGACGTGTATTAGAGAATTCGTACGTTAGACTGACCCACTTACACGGATAAGTGTCACACTATGTGGCGGTTGTGTAATTATCCTTAAGACCGGAGTCTTCATGGCATCACGGTGTGGATTGTCATGCTTTGACACTATTGAGGTTTCCCCTAGCCACGGGGCGATCATGCGGTAGTGATTGGGTATGATACTGAAGCATGCGGAGTATACATGATTGGTCGTCCGGGAATCGCGTATCCTATGATTGGGATGGAATATCCAAAATGGCCTTCTTATAAGGAATGTCTTACTCTCGTGAATCTTTGCAAAGTGGGAGTAAATGTGTTACTTCGAGAGAGCGTGATATCCAGATTATAAGATACGGTCGTTGATGTTTTGACACTCGACTAACGACCGTATGGATATTATTACAGCGATAGGATTGTAAGTTACACGGTAACTGTTTCACATGAAAGGTAGTAGTCATTGCATTTGACTCTTCCGATGATTGGGGGTCACGGTGTGTTGCTAGACGCTATCCCGTGATCGTTAGGCATGAAGGGCATTTTCGTAATTTGCACTTTGTGTCTACGGCCAACATATTCGAAGCCTATCGGGTCACACACATAAGAACATCTAGCCGGATTAAAATGTGGTTATAGATGATAACCAAATAAGGAAAGTTTATCTCGTACTATAAAGGTTATAGTGGTAAATTAATATGGTGGTATTTATTTATTATGAATAAATTAAATACAAGATATTAATTGAGTTGATTAATTAAATACACTTATATTGATAAGTGGCGCCACATATGTGTATAAGTGATACACTTGGATTGTGCAATTTAATTAATGGTATTACCTATTATTAATATTAGATATTAATAAAATAAAATTATATATATATATACATCATGCATACACACGTGTGTGAGTGTACACATTAAATGCAAATTAGTGATTTGCTTATGTGCGCACCAATGTATAATAATATTAATAGATTTATATGTGTTATATATATGTGATATATACACATGTGTAAATTGATTTATGGTAATATAATAAAGATAAATATTCAATATAAGATATTGACTATATCTTGGGAATATTCAATATATGATATTGACAAAATCCTAGATTTACTTAATATGAGATATTGTAATAAATGAGATAAATCAATCAATTATATTTTCCTTATTTTATTGGGAAAAGGTTTTCTTCTTTTCCACTCTATTGGAGGCGCCACCTTCTACTATAAATAAGAGGTGGGTGTCAAGCTCTTTTGTACATCATAATTCCAAGAGCTAATAGTTCTTGTGTAAAATAGAGAGCATCCTTTAGAGAGTTGGAGAGAGGGGAAAAAGGCCGGTCTAGCAACCGGAGTTTTCCAATAGCAATCCATGATGGGATTCCGGCGGGCTGTTCGTGTGGACTGGCGGTAGAGGCCGAACACTTGGGCGGCTCCATGCAGAACTACTCTCCTTAGACGGTCAAAGCGTCGATCTTTTAGATCAACCAAGGTAACCACCGTCTACTACTAGTTTGTTTATTGCTTAAACGAAGTCGATCCTGGTTAAAAGGAAATAAAATTTTAAATTCCGCTGCGTTCCCGCGTAGATTTCCTAACATGATCACCTCAGGATTAAGATATATCCATAAATATGATCATCCATTGATTCGATAAGACTTCTCGATTACGGAATTATATCGTGAACTCTAATCAAATCGGTCCAGCCCTATATGATATATCTATCATATATAAATGCCCCACTAGGTTCTCTTAACCAAAAGTCCGGATAAGACGATCACACCTATTGTGTTCCGGGCTCATTAATAGCACGTTAAAGGAGAGACCCGATACTCTCAATTAACTTCACTACGGGCTAATAATAATATCATTTCATTTATTAAATAAAACAATTACAAATTGTCTTTCGGGCATCACACCTAACAGGAATGGATTTCATATCTGTGAGACACACACTTCTCACTCATTCCTAAATAGTGCCAACGCGAAAGTGATTCGGACCGTGCCTCTTAGCGATCCTTAACGAGCACATCAAACCCTATCATGAAACAAGTAGGAGTCTGTAATCACTTCAGGATTAAGGTTGATCCATATATGATCATCTTGTGATTTAATGATATTTCTCAATCACAGAATTATATGAGAAATACGGATTAAATCGGTCCAGTCAAATATGACTACATCATATATAAATGCCCCACTTAGACAACCAATGTCGACAGTCCAGATAAGACGGTCACACCATAAAGTGTTCTGGGTGCATTAATGGTGGTTTAATCAATAGACCTCATACTGTGAATACGTTCACCATTGACTAACATTTCAAGTGTATCACAATAAACTTAATCCTCGCGTGCATCACAGACTAAGTTATATGGCTACATATGATACGACTTAGGGTTTTCAGTAGTGTATTACTTACAAGAACGAAGCAAGTAATAAGATGAGAACAAATCTGTCATTTATTAATTCTAAAAACAATTACATAAATTGTGTTTTGGGCATTACTTCCAACATGGTCTTCATAAACTAAGTTTGAACCCTCAGTTCTTTGGTCTTCAATAACTGAGTCTGTGTTCCTCAACCTTCTTAACTGAGTTTGTTCCCTTAGCCTTCAGCTTCTAGATAAGCCAACTGAGTCTGTGTCCTTCAGCGACTTACCTTCTTTTGTTCTCATTTGTATACTCAGTTCTCTTGACAAAGTCAATTTCTTCTTATGAATATTCTTTTTGTAAACTCGGTATATTCTCAGCTTTCTTAGTTTACCCTATTCTAGTACAATATTTGTCTGGTTAACCTATACAAGTATCAGACTCTAATAAATCCTAAACATTCATTTCTAGATGTCTTTTTGCTTTGCACTATAACAGCTAGTTATGACACTTTATCAAAGGGGTTAATAACAATAACTGAATAACTGATGAATCATCATCAAAACATAAATTTTATTTACAACACTAATAAACTTTGGATTTTCTTTGTGAAAGAAAATTAATGACACAACTCCTGTTATTTTTATTAAATCTTATAATGGCCAAACTAATAAATATTTACAAGTTCTTAAAGGATTAAAAGAAAAGTTAGGGCATATGCTTAAATAGGAGAACTTATCGAAGTCTCTATTCTAAGCAAGTAAGTTGAGGTAAATCTATCTAAGATCAAGTCAACTCAAAGATATATGATATCTTAAGAGTATGATTGAATTAAAAAGATTAAATATATAATATCCTAAAAGTGAAGCAAACGTTGCAATATTTTTGGTATTGTATTCTGAGTCTGGTAAAGTGATAAAGGAACTAAATAAATGTTATCGTATTCCGGTTCTTATGAAGAACACATTTTCAGTTATCCTTTAGGATTTAATGGACAAATTCAATTGTAAGGAATAACCGTTATTCCGAAAAAGTTGGATAGTCATTGAATCTAACATACTAGATTACAGTCACTATATAGTTGATATAGGTGATGAAATCTCAACCAATATTTGTATGGATGTTATCCTTGATATTTTGTGGTTGTTCTAGATGTAGACTCTCTGGAAGATAGACGTGTAATCAAATGTCATTCTGATGATGTCTTAACCATGTGATTATGAATCATGTGGGTAATACGTATCTTATCTAAAGATGACTGAAATACCATTTTATGAAAAGGTTAGAAGTTCAAGAAAATTTCCTAAAGCCTAAACATATTGATGTTTGCGGTCTTGTGACAATAAATGCCACAAATAATTTTTTGTTACTCTCTATGACTGTTTTTTGAAATAGTCAAGTGTACTTAGTGAAGTACGAAATTCGGAAAGCCCGAAAAGTTTGAGCTAATACGAATATGAGATTGATGAACTACTAAGGAATTAATCTTCAATTGAATTGAAGTAATTAATCCCTGAACGATGTTTCAGAAGTTGTCTGAAAAGGAATCAGATTCTTCCTTAAAGGATACAATTTTCGGGATACGCAATTAGATTGTGTTTCTAAAATGAAAATAGCACTTTATATGATAAATATGCGATGTAAACCAAACGAAGTATCCCTCACATGTTTTGGGATAGTGCCCTTATTTAAAACATATACTTAACCGAGTTTTAAAGAATAAAGGTTGAATAAATTCCGTATCCGGGTTTACATCAAATCGATCTTAACCGATATACTCTCTGGAAAAAGATATAGAAAAACATGACAACAAATCGATCTTAAACTTTTTTCCATATACTCTCTTTTTCCATATAAGATCTTATCCTTTTTTCCATATCCTCTCTGGAAAAAGATGACATCAAATCGATCTTAACCGATGATTTTGGGTTATCATGCTTCTAGCTAGCAGGCAATGTCTGAAAGGCTTGGAGCTTAGTATGACATATACAACTTTGTGGAATGTCTTAGCAGATATACTAGATATCATTTACATACCCATGGAGCAAAATGTTTGTCTCCGAACATGCTGTCTTCTAGAGGAAGTGTTTCTTCCAAAGAAAACAGTAGGAGTAAATTAAGATCTCAAAAGTAGTTTGAGAACCAAAGGGAAATACTCAACCGTTGGAACATGAGCAGGCACCACATAATGATGGGTGTAGAGTACTGCTCAGTGCACATAAGTATTCTATGGGTCTTCAGATAACCACATGCCTGAAAGGGCTACTAGTATCATCATCTTGAAGAATGAAGATCTCGCGACTTATGCAGGAATGCTTGAATGAAATTAAGAATAAGAGATATGACTTGGAGCCATAATGTCTGAAACAGATTCCATGTGTGATAAACGGGTTATGAATCTAGTCTGACTTACCTGAAGGGAATTTCTCTGAAAGGTATAGTAGGTCTTTATGAAAGACTAACATGGAAGGTAATAAGATTACTACTTAAGCTAAGTTGATGGCTAAAGGCTACGAGGTCAAAACCTTGTAATCACCTTTATGCTACCAGCTATGCTTAAATCTATTCAGATAGTGCTTGTTGTAGCCATGTATCATGGCTATATGATAGTGTAGAGAATGTTGGGCCAAAGGCTTGATGTTCATAGACAATAACCTGATATGTATGCTTGCGAGATCCATTTAATGGACTCAAACAAGTTTCTCTATATAAGTTCTTTACTTTGAGAATCAAAAGAGTTTGATTTGGTCAAAAGTGGATATATTTCTGATGTGCAAAATGATTAGTGGGAGTGTTGCAGTTTGCGAGCAAGGTATTGAATACCTTTCTCAGAATCAACACCCCGTGTCACAGTCAACTAGTGTTTGGTTGTTCAAGGTCTGTACGAAAGATCTTGGAATTGCAGTTCTTATTTTGGAAATAAGAATCTATAGTGGTAGATTTGGATACTGCTTGATTGTCACAGTTCACCTGCACAGATGAGATACTAAAGGAGTTTAGCATAGACCACGTCGAGAGATACTGCTAGCCAGTGTTCTTGGGGTCTGTCTATGATAGGACGTCAGTCCCAAAAAGATAAGGTGAAAGATGATACTTATGGAAAGTTCCCTTTGCTACTGCAATAAGATCCATCATAAGTATTGTGAGTCAAACCAGATGTACATACTACATGAGGAGTCATGAGAAAGTATGAAAGTCATTTTGGTACATGTCGAGAATATCCTTAAAGGTGTTAAGGATGGGTTCCTAGTTTACTAAAACTTGGAATCGAATAAACGTAAATATACAAATGTATACCCTGAATCTTATAAAGATAGTGAGAGCTACAGTCTAGGTTTGCAGTCACTTTGATTAAGTGATACAATGAGTTGAAAATGTTCTTAGCAAGAGATCTCTGAATATTCTACAACTGGGGCCAAAACACAGTAGTGCCATAGAGGCGCATCGGGAGCAGTACATGGATCTAAAAGGTTCATTCCTAAACCTTGTATGGTTCTTCCACCTTTTCTATATAGCTGATATAGTTAGTGGATTCATTTCTTGAAGCAAGGACTAGGGTATCGTGAGAGATTCATGTGTGTGTTGAGGTGGTTCTTTTTGACTTGATCATTCGGAGCATGATGTGAATATAGTTTGAATCCCCACATATTGTGATCCGTTCACGCTTAGAGTTGGTTGTGAGCATTGCGTGAGATTCTTGTGTCTCAACTTGGTCTTGTGTGTGCGAGTGATTGGCTTTAGGCCAAGTGGGAGATTGTTGAAATAGTTTCCTAAAACCAACCGGATTGGACCGGGTCAGATCATTTCTACTATTTCTTTATGTTTATACATATATTAAATGGCTTTTCAGTTATCATGTATTTTTTCGATTTACGAACCAATTATGATATTGTATATATGATAATGTCCCCAGTGTCAAACTGTGAAATAGAAATCATAATGGTGATTATGGTTGATGAGATCTCGACTCACGTTAAAAGGTTTGATACTTAAATATCTCTAGCCGTATGTACTATAAAACGGGACATTAATAATACGATTAGACTAGCATGTATTGGATGTCTTCTATCTTCTGAAGATAGGATAGATCTCATCTATTAAAGTGTAGAGACACATGGACTGTATGTGGACGTGTATTAGAGAATGCGTACGTTAGACTGACCCACTTAATTAAGTGTTGCAGTATGTGGCAGTTGTGTAATTATTCTGAGACCGGAGTCTTCATGACATCACGGTGTGGATTGTCATAATTTGACACTATTGAGGCTTCCCTTGGCCATGGGGCGATCATGTGGTAGTGATTGAGTGTGATACTGAAGCATGCATAGGATACATATCGCTTATCCGGAAATCGCGTATCCTAATAGGAGAAGTGAAAATCCAAAAGGGCCTTCTTATAAGGAATGTCTAGCTCTCGTGAATCTTTGCAAAGCGGGCGTAATTGAGTTACTTTGAGGGAGCATGATACCCAGATTATAAGTTGCGGTCGTTAATGTATTGACACTCGAGATACTACCATATGGGTATTGTAACAGCAATAAGATTCTATTTACATGGTAACTGTTTCACATGAAAGGTAATAGTCATCGCTTTTGACTCTTCCGTTGATTGGGGGTCACGATGTGTTGCTTGACGCTATTTCGTGATCGTTAGGTATGAAAGGCATTTTAGTAAATGCACTTTATGTCTACGGCCAACATATTCGGAAGCCTGTCGGGACACACACACAAGAACATCTAGCCGGATTAAAATGCGGTTATAGTGATAACCAAATAAGGAAAGTTTATCTCGACTATAAAGTGTTATAGTGGTAAGTTAATATGGTAGAATTTATTTGTTATGAATAAATTAAATACTGTTATGAAATAATATCATTGATGGATTATCTATTATTCTGATTGATTTACGTAGATTTGAGATTAATTCAGATTATTGTGTTCACATTGTAATCTCTACTATATACCCTCTTATACTATTAGAATAAGACAACAGCAATTTTCCCTTCTTCTATACTTGTATTTCCTCTTGTTCTTCCTCCATTATTTTCATAGTTTTACAACACGTTATCAGCACGAGTCTCTAAACACGTCTCAAATCATCAAAATTGTTTTGATGAAGTTTGGCAACCTTCGAAAAAAGAAAAAACCCACAAGAATCACCATTCATAGATTTCCAGAAGGACTCAAGTCGATCAATTGATATATTTTATATCTACACATCTCGATATAGTTAAACATTAAGGTAAATATTTGATTTATTTAAATTATTTATCATGATCAATTCTATTATTTTATAGATATATGTAATATTGATGCTAGTGGTATTGACATCATCAGATCATGATGGATCAAGTCAATACCACGTAAGAAAAAGATATGAGTAATACTCATCAGTGATATGAAGCCTTGATGGCTATATTCCTTAGACAAAAGAGTTCGTCTTTTGTGCAATTTGGAAAAGGAGGTATGATCACATGAAGTTGATCAATGTTTGAAACAATCATATAATGGGTCATAAATCCATATGAAAATAGAAAGCTCGTAAAAGTAAATATAAAATTCACATAAGTGGGAATGTCAAAAACCGATGAAAGTGAATATAAAATTCTCATAGATAAATTTCAAACATGTCAAAATATCGTGAAAGTGAATTTGAAATTCACAGAGAAAAAAGTACAGACATGTCATTCATATAAATAAAAATTAGGACCCGATGTCCATAGAGAAAGACATGTTTCACAAGTGATCTGAAATTCAGAGATAAGAAATCTACTGAATATATCATGAGATTTCATGACCATAATCGATGACAAATTAAATCACTTTTTATCATGATGATATGCTCCTGAAGCAGCAATATCGATCAAAGTAATTTATGATGTATATGAAATTGATTATGATTTCGTATCATGAATGAAAAATAATAATCCACTGAATGTGGAATTATATATGAAAGTAAATAATGAGTCACCATTGATATGACTAATGATTCCCGACCGAATTATGAGAGTTCATACTTTATAAAGAACGTGACTCAATTTATAAATATTTGGAAATATTTGGTTATGGTCGTGGAGGAGGACATTATTGATACAGTCCTAACAAAATTGTTTTATATGATTAAAACAATAATCATGACAAGAAACAAAGTAATCTTTTACAAGATTACGCCATATTTCAGAGTTAGTGGCGATATCCAGAAATTGTTTATACGATGCATTTAACTTAAGCATCGTTTATTAATAAATAAATTGTTTCTTGTCTTGGCCTTATTTTGATACGGCTAAAGTATTTTATGATATATAAATAGTAGTTATAAAATTTTATTTTATCGATTGTGTATAATTGATACGTGTGACTAGTTTTCTTCATAAAGAAAAAAGGAAAATAATTGTATTATCATGTATTTTTGGTAAGTAAATCTTGTTATTTGACCACAATAATAATATATGATTATCAATCGCTGGATTAATCAACGCGTATATTACTTTTGCAATCATATTCATATTAATTAAAGTCATTTTAAATAGTTAAAATTAAATAGATTATATTTCATATGATTGTGTACATAGTTGTGTTAATCACTTACGTTGTGTGCATATATGATCTTTATTTGATACGACGTGAGAACGTTTTATACGTTGCTTTATAATTTAGCAATATATTTTTCACTATAAAGTTGATATGATATGAAAAATAAGAACATGATATTGTCATATCATTTATTACCCATAACCTTACAATAATTGCATGATCATTGAGGCAATTAATGCATTCATTGAATTTTTGGAAAAAGTGTTAGCATTGATCATATTTGGTTATTCAATGAAAAGATTTTATTTTGCAAAAGTAGTTATAATCATTAATGTGATTATTTATACTTATCTTTATTACAAAATAAAATATTCAACCTGCGGTTTTTTTTTTAAAATGAATACCATGTATATGGTCTTTGATTGTAAGGCGCATTTGCTCTATATTGTTATTAAATTCAAAATTTGTTGTCTAGTTGTGATAAGAATGAATATGACAACATATTATAATGCTTTATTGGTGAGTGAAATTATTCATAATGTTTGATTCACGAACTGTGATACTGGATAATTGTCTCTCGGATCCACTAGCATTTACAATATCAATTTGATTTGCTTGAACTGATACACAATATAACTTTCTATTTGAAATAATTAATCATAGTAATTCATTTATATTATGTGACAATTGTTATACTTTGAAAAAAATTAATTGATCATTTCGTTCTAAGAAAGAAATGGAGCCAGAACATGAGAGCAATTAAATTGTCTCATCGATAGTGCGACACGCATATTATATTGAGAAACAAGTTCTCAAAAGAATTAATGAGAGATGCAACATGCAAGTGCTATATTTAAACAAAATTATTTGAAATAAAGCACTATGCTCTCTCAAGTCTCATATTTTTTGAGTAATATGAGTGTTATATCGAGATTGAAATATTTGCTTTATATACTATTTCCCGATGAAATGTGTATAAACAATGTGTTTGAAAATAATGAGATATGTCCATTCCACGAAGAGAATGAGACTGATACTACATGCATCATTTAAACAATGATATTCGTATCATATTATATGGTATGCATCACTATCATTCTGTGAAATGAATGCGACAAAATTAAATATTTAAGATGCATATAGTGATTATGAATATTTTTTATTATTGTGGTTATAACCATTCTTTATATGAGAATCACACTAGAATTAGGATGCATGGTGATTCAAGAAAATTGGTATAACTCGATATAGTGTATCCATAATTGTGAGAATGGATATAATATCTCTATATGAGACAAAACTTCTCCACAAATCGAAAAATATAGAAGAAATTTATTGATACACGCATAAGAGGATCTCAAATTAAAATGTTGAATCCGTCACGGGTTATTGCAAAATTTTGACATATCGATTATGAAAAAATGTTGTCCGAGAATGAGGGGAGGAAAACCCAATATGAATTATATCTCGTGACAAACTTCGACATAAATGAACTATGAGTTCACATATCATTCATTGATATCAAACCCATGAATGGTAGATTTTATGCACATTTTGCATATATCAAATATTTTCTGAGAAAAATGGAGAAATGAACCAAAAGTTCAATGTCTCGTTCGAGTGATTTATCTACATATGAGTATAATTTGAACGATTCTTGAAGAATCAAATCACATAGTGGTATATAAAGCTCAAGAGAGATAATGTTTTCAACAAATCTCATGCAATGGGATATTTAATGAAACCAATATGTTTTAAATGTGTAAATCACTTGAAGCGAATAAAAGAGCATCAATGTATAGCTCGGTGCAACATGCTTGATGAAGATTGATTCTCGGCATTAAGGGGAGATAAAGAAAACCCCATGTTAGAATAAAAGAATGCCGATAAACTTTAACAACAAAAACGATCTTCCACGCATCGGTTTAACTGATTTGCAAAAATAATTTAATTGTAGTATTTAACAAGTAATCCGCCAGATGCCGTTATTGAAATTACATGAGTGACTATTTATAAAGGCACCAACAATATGATTGATGATATTTCTCTATGCCAGAAGCGTAGAATACCAATCGGTGTAAAAGATAAAAATCCATGGAAAATGAATTCACATTCAGTCACTCATGAAATCTCTTAAAAAGATCCTTCTTCAAGACGAAAACCTCAAAATAAAATTGCACGTGTGACAGATGATTAAATATTGGGGTTGTGGAACAACCAATTCATACATTGATAAGGAATTGGTTTAAGCTAATATTGAATTAGCAATGAAATTTACGGAGAAATTTATAATAAAACATCATAGTCGTCGATGACATATTTGCCTCTTTAAGTGGTATTATAATATCTGGATCCAGTACCTAAGTCATCAGCAGAGTGTCGGAAACACTCATAATAGGTAAAAATGAAATAAGCAATTGAGGTTGAGCTTGAATTGGAAATATATATTTGTTTGTTAATGATCAAATATATTCTCCCATTATAGACAATGTCATGTTCCGCTAACTAATATATCTGGCAGTAACTTTATGTCATGACGGTATATTTATGGGTCGTTAGACATTAATATTGATATGAAAATCCTTGGTGGATTTTAGAAATGAATTAATATGACAATCGCAACATGCATATGGTTAAGGTCATTAACATTCATGTTGAATGTAGTATGACCAGTTGAGTAGATTCCTATTGAGAAAGGAATATGTAAGTAATGCATGGTTAATGTAATAAATTTTAAGGAATTACGATGCATGATAGTGGAAATATATGCATGCAAATTTCGATTATATTACTTCCCCCATTATTTAGCTGATTACAGTGTTGATTGTGTTGCATGTGTTGCACAAGTGAGTAGTGGGAATGACACTTATTAGCCCCTACATTCGACTATCCAATAAACTCTAAAGGAGAGTGATATGTAAAAGTACTCTCTAGTGACATTCTAATAGATTTGTTCACTAAGATTATTCCTACATCGGTTTTGGATAATAAGTGTTTATAATAATGGAATGCATACATTTGAAAGATTATTGTCGTCAGGAAGAGCGACAACTTCAAAACTTTTGTGTGGATTTGGTCTTAAAACCAATGATTGTACTCTTTTTTCCCTTTAACCAAGTTTTTCCAAAAGGATTTTCTTAGTTAAATGTTTTTAATGAGGCAGTCAGTGCAACACATAGAAACACATATGGCATGAACTATTTACCTTGTCTAGTTTTTTTCCCACTGGGTTTTTCTAGCAAAGTTAATAGTACATGACATATACGTTATGCAACTACGATCGAGACAATCAATTCTACCATTATTCATTGAGACATTGTCTAGATGAGAATGAAAATCATTTAACTACACTATATGAAGACAATGCATCTTGCATATCTCAATTGAAGTGTTACTGGAGATTAACAAAACATATTTCACATAAGTTATTCTTTACTCATGATTTGCAAAAGAATGGGGAGATTGATGTGCAACAGATCCGGTCAACCGATACTCCGGCAGAATTATTTATGAAGACATTGTCGACTACAATATCTGAAAGATCTGAATTGACGCTTGGTTCAGGGGGAGTAAATCAAACAGATAAATATGTACTTTTTTCCTTGACTAAGATTTTTTCCCACTGGGTTTTCTCTTAGTATGGTTTTAATGAGGCATATCATATCAGTTGTATTCTTTTTTTTTGTTAAATGTAAATATATTAAACCAAGGTATGCAAACTATAAGAGCTACATCCTAGACAAAGGTACTAGACTAGTATCTACAAAGTGTTGAGAAGAGGTTAGATTTGTTGATTTCAGGCAACATAAGACCCTTGAGGTTATATGCTACAAGAAACAACAGCCACTAACCCCCTATCAACACTCAAAAACTACAAAAACAGGGGTCATATGAGAGCATAACTCACAGAGCCTATCCCTTGGGGCGTAGAGAAAGAAAATAATCTCAAACAACCACCAACAAATACCAAAAGACAACACAAAAGAGGTACAAAACCCTAACATCATGGGGTAAAGGTGTACAAAGGAAAAGCAGCCTGCATTATATAGTAGATGTGAGTCTTAATACAATGCAGAATATCAGGTATGTTCATTAAAATGCCTTCAAATCTCCTCTTATTCCTCATATGCCAAAGCCAATAAACCACAACAGAGAGAGAAGCAGATATGGCCACATTCCCAAAAGAAGTACCCTTACACTTTTTGCCAATCCATCTAACAGAACCAACCACAGTCTCTAATCTCCTACTTATGCCAAGCCACAATTTGATTTTTCCCCAAACCATACAAGAAGTAGGACACTGGAAAAGCAGATGGGAGACAGATTCATTCACCAAACCACAGAGAGAACAGGTTTTGTCATCAAAAACCAACCTATCAGTGGTGAGTAAGCAGTTCTTCAAAGCCATCGACAATATGAAACAGTGCTTAGGAGTTGCCCTAGGGTTCCAGACATTCCTGCACCACCAAACTTTAGGTCATTTCCTTTTAAAGAAGTCATAAGCAATCCTGGGACATAACCTAGAACCAATAGTCCAAGATTGCAACAAGGCCACAGCAGCATCAGAAAAGCCAGTAGCATCCAGTATCCTGTCCCTAATTCTAAACAAAGCCTTGATCAAGGCAGAATCCCCATGCTTGTACTGATAACCCTAGATATCCAAGTTCTTCAAGTACTCCTCATTGATCCATTTAACCCACAGACAATCCTTCTTGCATTGGAAATTCCACAGGATTCTACAAAGGAGGGCCAAATTACAAGCATCCAACTGAAAGATCCCAAGTCCACCCTCATGTTTAGGTACACAGACCTCTTCCCAACTCACTAAGGACTTTCTGAAGGAGTCACAAGAACCTCCCCACAAGAACCTCCTACAAAGCTGGTCCAATTTCAACCTGACACTGCCAATTATAGGAAAAATACCTAACCAGAAACAGTGAACCCCTTGGATGACTGAAAGGATAAGCCACAACCTGCCTGCATAAGAAAGAATTGTACATTTCCAGCTGCTGAAATAACTCCTCAAAGATGTAAACAGAGAATCATAATGTCCAACATTCAGTCTAACAGCACACAAAGGAATGCCAAGGTATCTAATGAGCAACACCCCTTCCTTTAAACCAGTGATGTCAAGCAAGTCCTTCTTGTTATGGCATATGGGGCGCAGGTGACATGTGTATATGATACACATGGATTTTTCAAATTAATTAATCATAGTATTATATTGTTGTGTATTGATATTAGATATTAATATATGTATTTATATATATGCGTGTGACATGTATATAGGTAATATACATGTGCACATGTGTAATATATATATATATGTGTGTGTGTGTGTGTGTGTGTGTGTGTGTGTGTGTGTGTGTGATATATACATGTGTAAATTGATTTATGGTAATATAATAAAGATACATTTAATATTACATATTGACAATATATATCTTGGAAATATTTAATATAAGATATTGAATATTTATCATAAATGATTTTAAGGAAAACCCTTCATAAGATTAAGGAATGTACTTAATGAGATAAATCAATCAAATCAATTTTCCTTATTGTTACTAGTAAAAGGTTTTCTTTCTCCCTACTCCGCTCAAGACTCTTCTCCAAGGCAATAAAGGGGCTACGGGGTGCCACCTTCATCTATATAAGGTGAGGGGGTGCCTAGCTCTTTTACACATCAATTGCAATAGAAATATTTTACTAGAGAATATTATAGAGTCATCTTGAGAGAGTTTTGAGAGAGAGAAAATGTTGGTCTAGCAACTGCGTTTTTCTAGTAGCTATCCAAGGAGGATTTTGGAGAGGTGCTCATGTGGTTATTGGTAGAGGCCAGAACATGGACGGCTCGTGCACTACTACTCTCCGTAGACGGTCAAAGCGTCGCTCTTTTAGATCAAGCAAGGTATTCACCGTCTACTACTTAACGTGTTTATTGTATTAAACGAAGTCGATCTTGGTAAAAAGGAAATAAAATTTTAAATTCCGCTGTGTTACCGTGTAGAGTTCCTAACACCACATCGCTTAAATCCACAAATGATCATAAAAATACCCAAAAGTAGAAATTTTCTATGCAATTTAAGAATAATATGCAACTCTCGGATTATAAGTGAACATGTATCACAATAACTCCAAAAGCTCATAAATCCGGATAAATTATATAGCAATAAGCTCATTGTTGGACTTATTTCTTAGTTTTGATGA
The DNA here is from genome assembly GCA_024500145.1 of Gentiana dahurica var. dahurica. NCBI lineage: Eukaryota > Viridiplantae > Streptophyta > Magnoliopsida > Gentianales > Gentianaceae > Gentiana > Gentiana dahurica. The sequence continues at coordinate 89,309,686 of CM044905.1, forward strand.
TGAGTGCCATACTAGCTGTTATAGTGCAAAGGCAAAAAGATGTCTAGATCAAATGTATAGGTTTATTAGAGTTTGATTCATAAATAGGTTTGATCAAACAAGCACTGTAATGGTTTGCTGATTTTTGTCAGCAGACTGGTCTAGGTCAGTAGGGTAGATAGGTCAGTAGACTGGTCAGGAACCTGCTGAAGACTGAAGGCTGAAGGATCAAACTCAGTTAATGAAGGCTAAGGGATCAAACTTAGTATTTAAGTCAAGGATATGGAATCAGTATTTTGGCAAGTCTGTGATGACCTACTGATTGCATATACCTTGTGTAGAAGGTCTAAGTTCCATAAGTTGGATGATGTTTGGAACTTGGTTATAATTAAAAGGATGTAATCTAACTTCACAAATAAAAGTTAGATAAAAGGAATCAGCTGCATTGCATTTTATACACAGCAACATGCTGATCAGCTGCATTATATTTTATACACAAAAATATGATGATCAGCAGACTGATTGGAACTTCAGCAGACTAATAAACCTGCTGATATACACCTCGATTAATTCAAGATTATTTTGGAAGATTACATGGATAAGGACAGCCAACTACCTCTGATTTGATCAAACAAATCAGTGGTTAGGATTAAAAGAACGGTGGGATGATTCAGGACTTTATCCAATGGACACAAGTCAAAGGGTGGACAGACTGCACTGTCAAAAAGGAATTCTGACAGTGTCAGTCCTATGAATAGTGATAGAATGCAAATCAGATGGGACAAAAACAAGGAACGGTTACATTTGAATTTCAAATACAAGTCACATGCATTCTTGCCTATAAATAGAAGACTTTCAACTCAGAAAAAGATGATGAATTTTGGATAAACTTTAAGTGTTAATACTGAGCTGAAAAACACCCTGCTGAACTTGCTGAGCATAAAGCTGCTGATCTAGTGAATTTCTTCAAGTGCATTCTGTATTCAAGCTGCATCAAGACTACACACTTGAAGACTGCAAGCTGCTGATTACATCATCCTAATCAAGCTGCTGCAACTGAATCATTTACTTGATTCAATCTTTATTTCATAAAGAACCTGCTGAAGACAGTGAAGCATCTATTGGGTGTGAAAGACTGTTGTTTGTGGTGGAGCTGGTGAAGAGGCAATCCTACCCTTCAAGGACCAGTGGAAGACTAAGGAGCAGCAATCCTACCTGTTCCCAGTTTTCAGTTTGTGAAGCCATAGTTATTGGTGAAGGACAAACAACTTAGGAATCTTTGTAAAAGCTATATCAAAGATCTCTAGTGAATTTCCTCCAACATCACAGGAGAAGAGTGGACTGACAGGATTACATCACCTGGAACCACTATAAAATCTGCCTACTTACTTTCAACATTTACTTTCTACACTTAGTTTATTTCATTCATCAACCTACTAAATCTAGCAACTGAAATCACACACTTGCACTACTGAGTATCTAATACTTAGTATCATATTTTAACAACAAGTACTAAGGCTTAATTTTGACATAATTCCGCTGCACAAATTCAGCGAACTGAACTATCAGTAGACTACTGTTTACCAGCAGGCTACTGAAGTCTCAGCAGACTACTGAAGTATCAGCAGACTGCTGAAGTTGCAGAATTTGTTAACTCCAAAAGTTTTAAGTGTTAAGTTTATTCACCCCCCCTCTAAACTTAACCAAAGCCTTTTCAAGGGACCAACAATTGGTATCGGAGCAGTGCTTCTGTTCTGAAGTAATCCTACTTGTTGTGCTTGTGGAAATTCTTTAAAACTTTCTTTCAAGTTACTGATTTTCAAAGACTTGCATCATGGACAACACTCAGTATGCTAGAACTATGCTGATGTGTTCTCTTGATAGATTTGATGAGTATAAACGTCGAATGCTGGCATACCTTGCTGCTACTTATGATGAGATGATGTATGTACTAACTGATGGACCACTGGATATTACTAAGGCAGTAACAGTGGGTGATACAACTGAGTACATTCCTAAACCAAAAAGAGAATGGAATGCAGAAGACAGAAAAATAGCAAACCTCAACAACATTGCTATAGACATCATTTACAGAACCTTGGATAGCAATATGTACATGAAGGTTAAAGATTGCAAGACTGCAAAGGAACTTTGGACAAGATTCACTTGATCTGTGAAGGCACTGATGCAATAAAGAAGAACAAAATCAGTGTGGCCAGAAAGAGGTTCCAAAAGTTCAAAATGCTGCCAAATGAAACCATTGAGCAAATGGAGTCTAGATTCAATGCAATCCTGGATGAACTTACCCTGCTGAGTGTAAGTTATTCAAAAGAGGAAATAAACACCAAAATCTTGGAAGCTCTACCTGCAAAAGATGTTTGGAAAATGAAAGTGACTGCAATTGAAGAAATGAGAAAGTTGCATGAAGAAGACACCTTCAAATTGTTTTCAGATCTAAAGGCTTATGAATTTAGCAAAAAGCTTGTGCCTGAGACTGAAAAAGAAGAGCCAAAGACCACTGCATTGACTGCTTCACATCATGAAGAAACATCAGTAGGACAGGATGATCTGCTGGATGAAATGCAAGAGCAGATTGCCTTACTGAGCAAGAAAATCAGAATGATGAAGACTGGAAAGGCCCCTTCAAGAAATTTCACAAAGAGGCCTACTGAAAGAAGGAAAGAAGAACCAAAGAAAGATAATGACTATCTGTGCTTTCATTGCAAGAAACCAGGACACTTCAAACCTGACTGTCCTGAGTTAAAACAAGGCAAGGAACCTGATTATCTCTGCTTCAACTGCAAGAAGCCTGGACATTTTAGACCTGATTGTCCAGACCTACTGAAGACCAAGAGTCAACAAAGAAGACATGGCAAGAAGGCTATGGTTGCTGAAGATGAATCAGGGTATGAAGTTGAATCTGAAAAAGGGAATGAATCAGATGACACAGCACTGGTTGCTGACATGGAGGATTATGCCTTGATGGCCAATATGGATGAAACTGAGGAGGTATACAACACTGTATCTATCAATACTCCTGCTGGAAGTGATTGTGAATCAACATGTGGTTCAAATCCTAGAAATTCTGACAACAATGAGACTTTGGATGCCATCCTTAATCAACTGAGGATAATACAATCTGGTTATGAGGTTGTGAAGGCTGAAAAAGAAGCTCTTGAATTGGAAGTTGGAAGATTGAAAGCTGAATTAAGGGTTCTCAAAGGTAAGGAAAAAGATGTTGGACAGAATCAGAATAAGTCTACTGAACATCCAGCAGCCTCAGAGTCTGCTGAACCATCTTGTTCCACTACTGCATACAAATCAGGAAAGCCTTATGGAGATAGAACTGGGCTTGGATTTGGAACTCAACAATCTAACAAGAGTGGATCCAGTAAGGTCACTGAACCTAGCACCAGAATTGGTCCTAAGTTTGTACCTGCACTAGATCCAACTCCCAGTAAGGTTGTTGAGGCAGTAAAACCTACTGAGAATGCTTCAAGGAAGCAAAATCAGAAGTCAAAGAAGTCAAAAGCTCCTAATAAACAGAATAAATCTAAATATAGGACTGCTGTGCCTTCTAAGCCTGCTGATAGCAGACCTGCTACCAAGTCTGCTGGACCACAGAAGGGTAAGAGACAGAAATATTCCAAGGATAAGAATCCTAAACCCAAAAATGTTAATTATTCAAGGGATACTTATCTCAGGAGGAAAGGTAGACTGTTCCCTACTGATGATGATTGGAATATTCCTGCATCTAATGCTAGAAACAGTAAGTATAACCATACTGCTAGGGTAAAACCTAGACAATGGGATCAGCAGAGGACTTACACAAGACCTCAGCAGACTCCATACTACAGGGCTGTTTCTAACAGACAGCAAGCAAATGGTTATGCTAATGCTTCTAACACCAAGAATCACTTCAAACAGCATTATAAACCAAAAGGCCAGAAAACATATGTGAATTCTACACAACCTACTGTTAGAACTTATGGATGTGTGGAATACATGTATGAACCAAAGTATGAACCAAAGTATGACACATTCAGGAGAAGACCTTATGGAGACATGCCAAGGGTCATGCTTACCACTGACCATTATGGACCCAAACAGGTTTGGGTACCTAAAATGCATTAACTTTCTTTTGTAGGGTGTCTGGTACTTTGACAGTGGATGTTCCAGACACATGACAAAGAATAAGCACTGTTTGACAAACTTTGTGGCAAAAGATGGTCCAAGGGTGAATTTTGGCAACAAGAATACACCTGGATACACAAGAGGTTATGGCACACTTGTGAGGAATGGACTTACAATCAAGAATGTTGCATATGTGGAAGGACTGGACTACAACTTGCTGAGCACTGGACAATTCTGTGATAAGGGATACAAGGTCACTTTTGACAAAGACAATTGTATTGTCATTAGTGAAAGAGGTGATCAAGTTGTACTTGCTGGTAGAAGACAACAGAACATGTATGTTGTGGATTGGTCTACTGCAGTTCCAGAAACCTGCCTGATTGTGCATACCAAATCAGAACTCAATTGGTTATGGCACAAGAAGTTGAATCACTTAAACTTTGATGATTTAATCAGTTGGTAAAGAAGAAGCTGGTGATTGGTTTACCTGAGATCACATTCAAGAAGGATGCTATATGTGATGCTTGTCAGCAGGGTAAACAAATAAAGTCAAGTTTCAAATCAAAGACCAAACAATCAACAAATAGAGTGTTGGAGCTGATGCATATGGATCTTTTTGGACCAATAACTCCAACAAGTGTAACAGGAAAGAAGTACACCTTAGTGGTTGTGAATGATTACTCTAGATACACTTGGGTGATATTTATGAACAAGAAAAGTGAAACACTTCAAAGCATGCCTAATCTTTTGAAAAGATTACAAAATGAGAAGAGTTTAACGGTGATAAAGATAAGATCAGATCAGGGTACTGAATTTCTCAACAAAGTTATAAGAGAATATTGTGAACAGAATGGTGTACTACATCAACTTGCTACTGCTGGTACACCTCAGCAAAATGGGGTTGCTGAAAGAAGAAACAGAACTTTAAAGGAAGCAGGAAGAACAATGATTTGTGAAGCATTGCTACCTGAAAGATATTGGGCTGAAGCAGTAAACACAACATGCTATACACAAAACAGAACATCAGAAAACAAGAAGCTGCTGAAGACACCTTATGAGGTTTGGAATGGAAGGAAACCTAACATATCCTATTTCCATCCATTTGGAAGCAAATGTTTTATTCTAAATCATAAGGTACATTTGAAAACTTTCCAACCAAAATCAGATGAAGGGATTTTCTTGGGATATTCTTCAGTCAGCAGAGCATTCAGGGTACTGAACAAGAGGTCACTGAAACATGAAGAAACAATCCATGTTGTGTTTGATGAACCGAAGTTTACTGGTATGGAAGATGAAGTTTGTGAACCTGCTGATAATCAACAAATTACTGATCCAGATTGTGTTGAAGTTTTGGAAAGATTCAATGACTTAAAAGTTTCTGATACTGCCCCTGCTGAACACCCTGCTGATAATGTTACTGATGCAACAACTGAAGCAGTTCAAGGATCTGCTGACCCCCTTGTAGAAGAAGCTACAGCAGACCCTACTGAAGATGAAGTTCCTGTTAATCAAAATAACCAGAATCCACAATGGTTAAGGAATCACCCTGCTGAACAAGTTATTGGCAATGTACAGCAAGGTGTGAGGACTAGAAGACAACTGGAAGCTATGTTTACTTGTTTTCTATCTCAAATGGAACCTAAAGTTGTTGAAGAAGCAATTTCAGATCCAGATTGGATAATTGCTATGCAAGAAGAATTAAATGAATTTGAAAGAAATCAAGTTTGGACACTAGTTGATAGGCCAAATCATGCAAATATCATTGGTACTAAGTGGGTATACAGAAATAAACTTGATGAATCTGGTACCATTGTGAGGAATAAGGCCAGACTAGTTGCAAAAGGCTATTCTCAAGCTGAAGGAATAGATTTTGATGAAACTTATGCACCTGTTGCAAGATTGGAAGCTATCAGATTATTCTTGGCACATGCTGCATTTAAGAACTTCAAAGTATATCAAATGGATGTCAAGAGTGCATTTTTGAATGGCATTCTAGAGGAGGAAGTATATGTTCAGCAACCTCCTGGATTTGAAGTTAAAGATCAAGAAGATAAAGTGTATAGACTCAACAAAGCACTTTATGGATTGAAACAAGCACCAAGAGCATGGTATGAAACTCTATCTCAATTCTTGGTGGACAATGGTTTTACAAAAGGCACCATTGACAAGACACTTTTCAGAATCAGTGAAGGGGACAGCACCCTGCTGGTACAAATTTATGTGGATGACATAATTTTTGGTTCTGAAAATGATTTACTTTGTGAAAAGTTTGCAAATCTAATGAAGAGTAAATCCCAAATGAGTATGATGGGAGAAATGAACTACTTTTTGGGGTTGCAAGTTAAACAGATGAAAGATGGAATTTTCATTCATCAAACCAAATATACCAAGGAGTTGCTGAAGAAGTTTGGTATGGAAAACAGCACTAAGAATTCAACTCCTATGAGTACTAACATCAGATTGGATGAAGATAAAGAAGGCAAAGATGTTGATCAGACCTTATACAGAAGGATGATAGGCAGTCTGCTGTACCTAACTGCCAGCAGACCTGATATATCCTTTGTTGTAGGTGTTTGTGCAAGATTTCAATCTAAACCTAAAGAAAGTCACTTAGGTGCAGTCAAGAGAATTCTCAAATACATTAAAGAGACCTTAGGAGTAGGGATATGGTATTCCAAGGAAGGAAGCTTCAAGGTTATATCCTACTCAGATTCTGATTATGCTGGATGCAAGATTGATAGAAAAAGCACCTCAGGAACCTGTCAGTTAATGGGAAATAGACTGGTTTCCTGGTTTAGCAAGAAACATAATTCTATATCAACTTCCACTGCTGAAGCTGATTACATTGCTGCTGGAAGTTGCTGTGCACAAGTACTTTGGCTAAGACAACAATTAAGGGATTATGGAATTGAAGAAAAGGAAATTCCAATTATGTGTGATAACACAAGTGCAATTGCAATCACAGAAAATCCTGTTTTGCACTCTAGAACCAAGCACATTGATGTGAGACATCATTTTATAAGAGATCATGTTGAAAAGAAAGATGTGGTGGTTCTATACATCCCTACTGAAGATCAACTTGCTGATATTTTCACTAAGCCACTTGATAGTGAAAGATTTGCTAAATTAAGGACTGAACTTGGAATCATAAAGGTTGACTGATATTCAGCAATGTACTGGAATTCACCAAGGGGATTAGTCTTTGCTATGTTGGGTGAGCTCACTTAGCAGATTAGTCATTGGTATCAACAATTGCATGTACTTATGTGTGGACAATTGAGCAAATGAGGTTGCCAAGGGGATTGGTCTTTGTCATGTTGGGTGAGCTCACTTGACAGATCATGTCATTGGTATTAAACTTCATCTTGTATTATCAATTGAACAAAACAAAATGAAAACAGGGATCAGCATAGCACATATGTCAGCAGGCTGCTGAAGCCTATTTATCAGCAGACTGCTGAGCCCACCCTGCTGAGGATCACCCTGCTGGATGGAACGTTACTCAGTCAAAGTTATTAAAGTCAAAAAGCATATTGGCGGGATATTTATTTTATCCTTTAATAACCGCAGTTAACACGATCTAACGGTTATCATACGTTATGGAACATGTGTCAAGCCAGCATTTATTCAGATTAATCATGGTTGACATGGATGTACGTGCACTGACAGTTTCAACTACCTACTGTCTATATAATCAGACTGTTATACAGCGGATTCTCTACTTGCAATTTCTGCTTTATCTCTGCAAATCCTACATTGTGTGAACACAGATTTGAGAGCAATTCTTCTTCATCTTCTTCTTATTCCAATGGCGGAAAGGATTGAAGTTCAAATCGAATCAAGCCAAAGTGTTAGAGGCTATGTTGTTGATGCAAACCAAACAGAGTTGGCTATTAATATAGGTCGAAGAATAAGGAGGTTTGCAGGCTTGGAGAACAAACTCAATATCAGATTAGAAACAATCTCATACACCAATGTTATTGATTTCTGGAAGAATATGGTTGTGGAAGAAGGAACTGAAGCATTCAAGACAACTGTGAATGCTGAGGAACTTGTAATCTCCTCTAGTCTACTGAGGGATGTGTTTGGGTTTGAAGAAGTGGTGGATGGTTCAGTCAATCCTGAAGCAATGGGATTGGACAAATTGGCGTTTGTTGATCAGATTAAAACAAATGCAGACACCAAATCCGTACCAGGCATCAACTGCAAACATATTGGAAATGAGTACAGTCTGCTGAGCAAGCTGATTGCAAATAACATACTTGGACTAGTTGGCAGTATGGATACTCCATCAGGACCCAAGATAGAGCTGATGATAATCATCTGCAGGAGCATGAAGTTTGATTGGGCTGGTTATTTCATTCATTATATGAAGAAAGTAGCCAAGGAGGAGAAACTAGGGAAAAGGAAATCAAAGGCCTTACCCTTAGGTTTGATGATTCAGACCCTGCTGAATCATTTGGAAGTTCCTGATCTTGAATCTGAGAAGATAAATCAGTCTAGATACAAGAAGGAAATTGATTATGCTATTCCTGGTCTAGATGATGATGAAGAGGTTGCTGGAGAAGCTGCTGGTGATGATAATGATGGAGATGATGGTGATGCTGGTGGTGAGCAGGTTCAGCAAACTAAGAAGATATCTATCAAAACTGCTGCACCAAAGAAAGCTGCTGTGAAAAGAAAGGGTGGAAACACAAGGAAGATAACTGAAGTGTTAAAGCCTTCAAAGAAAACAAGAAAGGAAACAGCACAGACTGCTGAGTCTGCTGAGGGTCAAGTGGAGGTTACTGATCCTGCTGTTGCTGCAAGAAGAACTGTTGTTGAAAATTTAAGGGAACAACATAAGGAAGCTAGTAGAAAGAGAAAATCTACTGGAAAAGATGATGATGAACCCCTCTCCAAAAGAATGAAGGAGATTGCCAAAAAGAAAAAGCATGGCAAAGAAAAAGAATTGAAAAATTTGGAGGCACAGAGAGCCCAAGAAGAGGCATCAGTAGAAGAGGAAGAAGAGGCTGTTGAGGCTGAGCCCTTAACTATCATTCCGCCTGTGGTGATTACTGACTCCTCACCTGAAGAGGTTGTCAAGTCTACTGATGCTGGACAGGTTGTTGTTGAGCAATCTGTTGAAGATATACAGCAGTCTACTGACCCTGAGCCTGCTGTAGTATCTACTGAAGAACCACAGCAAACCACTGAAACTGAACCTACTGTGGTAGCTGAAGAGGTAATTGAAGACTTGGTTGAAGACCCTGCAAGTGTGGCAAGAACTCAGGGGGAAGAGCAGTCTGCTGCTGACCCTGCTGATGAGCATGTAAGTCAGGGGGAACCAAGTGTGGCACAAATGGAAGCAGAAGGCACAAATGTACAATCTCAGCAACCTACTGACTTTCAGACATCTGTTGAAGAAAC